>ML776821.1:2376008-2387073 GCA_009831015.1 Picea engelmannii
GATATTCAAGGAGAGAAATGACTCTTGTATTACAACTTTGTTTCTTTCAAACTATCCTAAAGCACATCAAGTCATAATGGCTTGATCCATAGCAATCCATGAGCTTCAAATCAATGATCATGTTGTTGTTACAGTGACAAATAGACATTGATGATCTATTGGTAATTATTATGGGGCAACAATTTGACAAGAGTTGTCATGGGACTGAAGACTTCCATATTCCCTCATATAAACACATGTCTACCTATTTAAGAGCACCACGAGACAATGCATGATGGGTGGTTATAGATCTTGGAATATGCACAAAGAGTCAGACATTGTGACTCCTTCACATTCTTTTAATGGATTTAGATTATGTGGTCTCTTGACAACTTACCCAATTTATTATGCATCATTTCATGGAGATTCTATTGGAATAGTCATGAGGTCATTAACTAAATAAATACTTGCACTTCCCTTTAACCCTCTAAAACCTTATGGAAACCAACCCTTCTTCCTTCTTAACACCAAGTATCGTTGATAATATCTAATATGGATTCAAGCAATTTTTGAGTTATAGTAATTAATGGTTACTAGCTTGTCTTGCTATGAGGACGTCACATCTTGAAGAAGGGAAGAGAAGGGATTGAATGAATGATCTTGTGTAAGGCAATGTTCTTAAAAAGTATGCTTTACCTAGAATTTTGATCGTTATTGTTATGCCTTGGTTGTGTTTTTTCTCTTACACACATGTGCTTATCATAAGATTTTTTTCTATGACCATAATGTAAAGGTTGGGGATAATTGTGACATGTTCATGTAGAGTTGCAAAATGGTTACAGCTAGTGCGTGAAGAGTTATTGAAGAGATTTATCCCCTTTTGGATTTTAATTCCATATTAGTTTCTTATTTATTTAATATGCATCCTCAGGATGTGAGCATGTGAAAAAATTTAATGTTGTAGATATGACGATGAGTTTTGGATTATAATGAATGCAAAGGTGGATATTCATAAACATAATGTACAAATTGTAAGGTGGTTATTATGGGTATTGATACCATGAGGCATATGATGCACAAAATGTAGTGGTTTTCCTTAATGAATGATAATGAAAGCTAAGAAAAGACAATTGCTTTAGGAGATGACATGGTAGAGATGACCATTTCTTTAGGAGATCACAAGCTAGATATGGTTGTAGGCCAAGGGACAATTCTGATGATGATTCTTAATGGAGATGCCAAAAATCTATGTGATGTGATATATACAATAGACTTAAAGAAGAACCTTTATTTAGTGAGTCAATGGATATTTCCACCATGTCTATTGATCAGTTATGAGACACTGCCAAGGACCTCATTGAGCATGAAGTCCCAAATAGGTTGACCATCTAGAAAGGATGTAAATTTCTCAAGATCTAGAATTGGAAGAATTCGTCGCTAACATTGGTTATTTACCTGTGTTATTTTGCTATAAGAATTTTTAGTTGGATACAAGAGTCAAGGATGTGACAATGTTGATATCAATTTTTCTCTCTTTGGCACTATTTTCCTCTTGTTTAGATTGTTAATTCATGTAATGGAACAAGGTTTTATTGCTAACATAATCCAATGAATATTCCATCTATGTGTATGCTTCCAATTGTGTTGTTATGAAATTTGTTGTGCACTTTGAGATCATAGGGTTATAGGTTGATGTGTTTACTCTAGGTGTTATTGGTTACCTGCACCACACCATCATTCACAATAACCTCAATGTTTGATCAAGACTCTACAATGGGTAAAGAAAATCAATTACATAAATCATGATCCATATGATTTAATTGGTACTAGGTTAGAACATAAACAATGGATATATCATGAGAGGGATAATTGATGCGAGACTCTTCCCTTTTCTATCAAGCATGTTTGTTGTGGGTATGATCGTTGATGTTGAGATTATGAAATTAATGGAAAATGGTTATATTTCATTTGCATGTGATTGTTTAGGAGGAGTCTTGGCATGATTGAGTGACTTTATGGACATAAACTAATTAAATTCTTGTGTTCCCGAAGAAATATGAAATGAATTAAATGGGAAAGTTGGCATCTCAAAGGATAATTATGCTTATCCCCTAAATTGTCAACCTTTTGTGTAACACCCTAGTTTTAACCCGTATGGACTAGAATGTATTATGTAATTATGACTTAGGTTGGTGAGCTAGTAAAGTTGAAAGGGGCCAGAGTGCCTAGGAAATGTAATACTTCATATAAATTAATAAAATACACCACTGATTGCAAGACAGACAAGGACAAAAGAGATAGGGGGCTATGATTCCATGAGAGAGTGGGCTTGAGGGGATAAGTCTTTTTATTATTATTTTATTTACCCATAATTGATTTTATGGAGAAAATGGGTTACATGAGCTTCTTGGGAGGGAGGCCATGTGGCTCTCGTCTTCGTGTAATTTAAACATCCCTTGGGGGTTGTTTTGGGTCTTCTTCGTCTTCTTCCTTTCTTTTGTTCTTCTTTATGTTCTTCTTATTATTCCTTTTTCCTCACTCATTTGGGATATTTCATGTGATCTTGGGATGAGCATGGAAACGAATGGATGGAAGAGGAGAACCATGGATAAATGGATGTAATATAATTTACTGATCATTCTAGGAGGGAATGGATGCCCGTGTGCACGAGCTTGATGGCAGTTCGGATAGAGTTGTCCACAGTTGAGAATCCTTGGAGTTTCCAGTAGGGATATTTCCTGACCAGTAACAATAGAGCCCTAGAGAGAAGTGGGACATCCTGAGGGGATGCATGACAAAGAAAGGTGTTCATTTATTTGGGTTGTGCAGGATGAGGGGAAAGAGAGATAGAAATTCATATTTGTTGTGAGGTTGAGAAACCTGATATCTAGTTAGCCAATTGTTGTTTGTTTTAAGATTTGGCCTAGGACCCGTCCTTATGGATTCATAGCCCTAGCTCAGCGGTGACCTGCTGTTGAGATTAAATGAACAACAATGTCTATGGTTGGGAGGAACGTCCTTGGTTTGCATCCAGTTGGTGAATGTTTACTTGAAAGATAAGTGTTATCTTTGTTTTTTGTATAATTTTATTCTATTGTGTATTTACTTATCTTTGAGATATGTATTCATAATGTGCATGTTGACAGGTTATTTGTAGTGCATTGCATGTTGTTTTTTTCTTTATGTTGTGGCATGAATATTTATTTTCACATGTGGCTCTCATGTCTCTTAATTAACTTAGAAATGATTTGATTTGAGATAAGTCATTGCGAAGTGAGTCCCTGGACTGCAACATGTATCACATGTGGGTGGTTGGGTACATTACAGATTGGTATCATAGCTACTGGTTGAAACATCAGGCCATTTCTGTTGGTCAGAGTCGCGTGGTTGAGATCAATTTATGACCTTGAAATTGTAAATCTCGGGATGAATGGTATTGTAGAGTCCACGGAGAAGCTAGAGCGTCAAATCTCCTTTGTAATGGATCGTTGGAACATGACTGCCCCTTTAGAATTTGGGAATGATCACCACCGTGGGATCAAGGGAGATCTAGATCATTAGATCGAAGGACATGTGAACAAGGGTCATCCGATAAAGGATAAACTAGAGGTTGGGAAGGGTTAAGTCCCAACCATTAGATCTAGATCGTTGATCATCAGCCTTCGATCGAGGCCAAGCGTGAAAGGTAAGACTTCAAAACTTCGTCGCTTCGATGATCTTGGTAGGTATGCAAATCATGAACTACTGAAGATCGAAGTCGTGAAGTCCCGTTAGTTGTCCGATTTGATGGGAGGCATGGAGGGATCTTCGTCATTGATCATGGGCACTTGACATTGACCACTTTGGGATATTTCACTTCAGGAGTTTTAAACTTTGTTGAACTGATACAACTTAGAGCCCCAGAGCATCGAAGTCTCGAAATTTTTCGTTGACCATTAGATCGAGGGAAGGACTTCGGGAGTGTTGCATGCCGTCAGATCTAGCAGTGGTGGAGGGTTAGCGAAGTTTAGACTTCGAAACTTCGCCACTTTGGTGATTTTTGGGTATGTTGCAGATCAAATCCCCAAAGTGTCGAATTCACAAAAATGTAAAGTCGTGAAGTTACGCAGGTTGTCGGATTTGGAGTAGAGATTGTGGATCATTTGTGTGGTTGATGATGTGGCTTATGCCACATGGTAGGGGGGTCATGTGGGGACATGTGTCACTCAGATTTGGTACCTTTTGGAACCCAATTTGTTCATTTTTTAGTGACACGTGGCACATGTGCCATAGGTCCACGTCACCTCAGGTGACGTCAGTGTGTCATGTCATCTTCGAGAGTATGTGACTCTGGGGTCCCTTCAAGACCTTTCTTGACCATTGGATCAAGCAGAGGGAGGATGGGTGAGCACTTCGGTGGATTGCCACTCCATGGAAGTGGTAGACTCAGGAATGGAAATATCCGGGAGCCCTAGAGCGCCAAAATTTTGAAGTGTGTAAGGACCATCCGTCCCAATGCTTGATTAATTCTCGATCATCTAATTAAACCGTGGATGAATAGTGTAATTACTTTGGTGGATTTCCACTCCAAGGAATTGGAAGACTTAGGAATGGAAATATCCTGCAGCCCCGTAGCACCAAATTTCTAAATTGGTTGAGAGGTGTCTGTCTCAAAACCTTATTAAGTCACAACCATCGAGCTCGTTGAAGCATCCAAATGGGGGAGGGACCATCCATTCGACGAGAGATTAAATTTCGGTAAAAAGGGGCTTAGAAGGTAACCAAGCCCTCAGACATGGTGTTCGTGGCAGTTCCTGTGTAGAAAAAAAACTCAGAGTGGGGCGCTAAAGGGTGATTAATCCTATAGTTTTGAGCCGTGGTCATGTGGAACATGGTTTGAAGGAGGTGCTTGGGTGGAATTCGATTTATGTATCAACTAAGGGGGTTGAAAGTGGGTTTTCAGGGAGCCCTAAATTTCAACTCCGATATCTAATTGGGGAGAGATTTCATTCGTTAGAAAGATGATTCAGAGGAGAAGGACCCGGAATCATTGTATTTTGGATAACTGTGATATTTCTTCATGGATCGAGAAGAAAAAGTACCTATAGCATTAATTGACAATTTTTTTTATATTTTTTGATGATATGTATATTTCTAACCAGATGGTTTCTTGCAATTTTTGGCAGGATTAGAGGTATAATCATATCAATTCCATTCTAGGATTAGATGTTAGGGTCATGGGAGAATGACAGAGCTTACAGGAGTTGGATGAGGCAATCAAAAGCTACAAAGAAAGTAATGAAAAGTGGATAAATAACTAAAAAATAATCAAGCAACAGTATTAGTCAACAACTACAGAATCTGAATAAATTGAAGGCACAACCAAGGAAAGAATCCTCACATAGGATATGAAGCTAGCAGGTTAAAAATTTCATTAAGGGGCACATAAAGTAAAATTATAATTTTCTGGCATTGAAGGAAGAGAGGCACATATGGTTGCAAAGATTAAGTGTCAAAAAGATCCACTCCTGATATCAGAGTTCACAGTGGAAGAAGGATGCTAATGCAAAGAATTGGGAATGCTCTCTCACTTAAAAAGTGTCGCTGAATGAAAATGGACTTCCATTGGGAATGTTATTAAGTGTGAAAGGGTGTTGGAATGTCTCATAAAGGTAAAGTTGGGCATGACTACCCAAAGGGGAGTTGTTGCAATTTGAGTACACTGTTTGGATTGCAGAATGGTCAAGGGGAACTTGGCTAGAAAGTATTTAGACCAGGGAACAATAGTGCAGATGAGAAGAATGGGAGCACACAATGTAGCAAGGATCTAAATGATTTCAAGGACAACCAACTACAACATAAATAGATAAATAAATAAGTGAATTGAAACAAAAATCCACTAGAGTGCATGAGGTATACAATGAAGTTAAAATGCATATGCATTAGTAAACATGTTGAGAGTGAATGCTTGGTGCATATGGATGTGTAATTGCACATGCTTAGATATGCATATAACATGAGCCAGTTATTATAAGCTAGGATTTTTATGTTTTGATTAGGCCGGAGAGCCTAGATGTGGAAGGCCAGTGTGCCTATTTTGTACATGTCTCATCATTAATATAAAATACATAATTGTGCATAGAACAACCATGATAAAAGAGATGGGGGATTAAACTCCACTAATGAGGGAAAGGGGTGGGGGCTAAAAGTTAAAGAAAAGGGCTAAGATAGGAAGCTTAAGACAAAAAGGAATATTATATTAATATTCCTTAAATAATAAAGTATAGATAAGTATTTTATCCTAAGTTCTAAAGTTGGGGACAAGTGGGCCAAAGTATCTCCCAACATGACAAGTGTCAAATTGGGGACATGCATACATATTGTTGGGAATTAGTTCATTTTGAGATCTTGTTCATAATTCCTTCCATCATTCAACCATTATTTCATGAACATTTACATAGTCATTGAGCTACCCTCATACCTTCATATCACTGTACCTGAACTATATCCATAGCCATATCTGTTTGGTAGTTGGTTAGCTTGGGAGATGGACTAAAGAAGCGGGTTGTCAGGCCCATGGGATATTGAAGAGGCGGGTTGTCAGGCCCATGGTATATTGAAGAGGTGGGTTGTCAACCCCGTGAGAAATTCTTTGGGTGAGAGAATTGTTGGTAATTTATTTTCTGAAGGTGCTAAACTACAACTATAGTGCTCAAAGGCTTCCTATTCATCCTGTTGTTGAAGCCTAGAAAGGAAGTGGGGCAGCTGAAGGACTTTGAGCAGAGAAGGGGCACACTTCCTGGGTGGGACAGGTATGTGGAGAATGGGGGATTTTAGGTTTTTAGTTTGAGTTGGCACCTGAGACGAAGTCTTTCCTATTGTCTATGAGCCTTTAGCTTGGTTAGGAATCCTTTTACCTGGGTGGAGTTTAGTCCCAGCTCAGGGGTGACTCATTATTGAGAGTGATGAACAGTGTGGTCTAAGGATGGGAGGTTCGTGGAAGGTATGCATCTTTTTGGTGACATTATTACAAAGCTAAGTGTCAATTGTGTGATAAATTTATATGTTGCATTGTTATTTATGTGATTATTTTTATGGGTTATCATATGTGCAGTTATAACTGTGTTTATTTTTATGGGTGTTTCCTGTATATGTTGCATGTATATGTTTACTGTTATTTCAGTGTGAATCTGTGTATTTACATATGTATTTGTATTTTTATGTTTTATATATAATGCTTACAAAAGAGTTTTGTGTGTATATATTTTAATTGCATGAATTTCAACAAATTTATGTGGCATAGTTCAGTTGGATACTGTGTATGTTACAGTATTTTCTACAGTGAGAGAACAAGATCATTCTCTAGAGTAGCGTGGACCAACCATGGGTGGCCGACAACATTACAATATGGTATTAGAGCCTTAGTTTTCAACACTGAGCCTGGATGGGCCGAGAAAGTTCAGTTGAAGTGAATATTCACAGAAGATTTATTTTGAACTAACAAATTTCGAGTTGCAGAGCGTCCATGGTAAATTTTGGAAGCAATGACGCGGAAGAGGCACAGGGGAATTACAACCAATAAGATGAAATCATATGAATGGATTTCCATTTGGGAATTGAAGGAACAAACTCCAATGGACATGGAGAAGGAAGGGATGAAAACATGAATATGGCAGAAACCATTAACAATTTGCAGAAGGATGTCCAAATCCATAAAGATGATAATGAAAGGATTATGAGAGCCAAGGAGCAACATGATGAATTCAACATGAAGTTAATGAAGAACTTGAACAAAATAGAAAATAAATTGGATAAGGAGAGTGGCTCAATCGAATCTGGAAGTCAAACGTCTCATGATGAGAAAATAAAATCAAGAAGTGTTAGCAGACATCACCACCACTCCCCGCGGCATTACAACAAGAGATAACACAACAACTCAATTCCATCCCTTGTCAGGAAGCATAAGGGATCTAGGGTGGATGATATATGATGAGAAATGAACAAAATCAAACCTCCTACATTTAATGGTGAGCACAAGAAGGATGAAGATGCCAGGACATGGCTGTTGGGCATGAGAAACTATTTCCAATTAAATAATTATTCTTCTCATGTAGAAGGTAGAATTTCCATCTATCAACTCAAAGGAAAGGCGTCCATGTGGTGGGATCATCTTGTGCAGGTGAAACAGATTAAAGAGAAAAGTGTTACTTGGAGGGAATTCAAGAAGTTTTTTGAGAAGAAATACTTGACTAAGAGATACTATGACAAGAAAATGAAAGAGTTCTTTGAACTCAAGCTTGGGAGTATGACAATAGATGAAAATGAAATAAGGTTTTTAGAACTACTGAAGTATGTATCTTCCATAAAGGATGAGACAGTCAATATTGAAAGGTATTTGAGTGGATTACCATCATTTATCAGTGAAAAAATATAGTATGATGATCCCAAGACATTGGAGGAGACCATAAGGTGAGCTAAATTCCTATATGATCAACAAAAAGCAATGCCAACTTTCCAAAAAGCTTGGGAATACAAAAATAAATTCAATATGGATCAGAGAAAGAAGGGATCTAAGCCACCATTCTTCAGAAATAATCCTCAGGGACAACCAACTCCTAGAGAACCCAGAACGATTGAAACAGGGGTCAAAGGCCAAGGAAGCCACCTATTCAATGTTGGGGTTGTAAAGCGGATCACATGTTCAGAGATTCTCCTCACAGAAGTGAAAAATGGAGCATTGTTCATAATGTAAAGAAATATAAAAGGACATGGGTAGAAATGTACCAAGGATATGTGCAGCCCTGGACAACAAGCAAGTAGAATATCAGCCACATATGATTGAAGTGGAAGGTATGATCAACAACCAAACCATTGTTATTTTAATTGACTCAAGAGCTAGCCATAGTTATATAGATCCTAAGATGGTGGAAAGTTTTCATTTGCCAAGAAGGAAGCATGAAAAATCTTGGTTGGTGCAGCTGGCTACCAGAGCCAAAATAAAAGTTAATGAGATGGCTGAGTCATGTCTTATGGACATTAATGGGCTAAACAACAAGGCATATTTGAACATCTTACCTTTAGATTCCTATGACTGTCTAATTGGGATGGATTGCCTGGACCAACATCATTCTCTGCTAGATTGTCATAAAAAATAATTTACTTGCTTGGATGAGGAAGGGAAACTAAGGAGAGTGTAGGCAATTCCCAGGGCAGTAACCATCAGAGAAATTTCATCATTGCAGCTGAAGAAATGTTACAGAAAAGGGTGTCAAATATTTGCAACACATATGGAAGAGACACCTGAAGATAAGGTGCCAAATTTGGAAGATCATGCAGTCCTAGAATAATTCGAAGATGTGTTCAAGGAGGTACCGGGACTACCCCTAAAGAGAGATATTGATTTCTCTATAAATTTAATGCCTAGAGCAACTCCAGTGTCAAAAACTCCTTACAGAATGAGTACACCAGAGTTGAAGGAGTTGTAAATGCAGCTTGAAGAACTTCCAAAGAAGGGGTATATACACCCAAGTGTGTCACCTTGGGGTGCCCCAGTCTTTTTTGTGAAGAAGAAAGATGGGACATTAAGATTGTGCATTGATTTCAGATAGTTGAATAAAGTGAATGTGAAGAACAAGTATCCTCTGCCAAGGATTGATGACCTTTTTGATCAATTGAAGGATGCCAATATATTTTCAAATATAGATCTCAGGTCCGGATACTATCAGGTAAGGATTAAAGAGGAATATATCAACAAGACTGCTTCCAGGACAAGGTATGGTCATTATGAGTTCACAGTGGTGCCATTTGGGTTGTCAAATGCACTAGTTGTTTTCATGTGCTTAATGAATGGTGTTTTTCAAGAATATTTAGACAAGTTTGTCATTGTATTTTTAGATGACATTCTTATATATTATAAATCAGAAGAAGAGCATGAGAATCATTTGAGGATGGTGTTGCAAGTATTAATGGAGCATCAATTGTATTCCAAATTGAACAAGTGTTCATTTTATAAGAAGCAAATTCACTATTTGGGACATATCATTTCAAAGGAAGGGATTGCAGTGGATCCTGAGAAGATATCAGCCATTAGAGAATGGTCAACGCCAAAGAATGTGATAGAGGTCAGATCATTCATGGGCCTTGTAGGCTACTACATGAGATTCATTGAAATATTTTCAAAGATTGCACACCCAATCACTTCCTTACAAATGAAGGATGTGAAGTTTCAGTGGACATTAGATTGTGAAAAAAGATTCCAACACTTGAAACCATTATTAACAAGTGCTCGAATACTAAGGATTGCAGACCCAAATGAAGAATTCATCGTATGAATAGATGCATGTAAAGAAGGACTTGGTGGAGTCCTTAGTCAAAATGGATTTGTTATATGTTATGAATCAAGGAAGTTGAAGGAGCATGAAAGACACTATGCCACTCATGATTTGGAGTTGGCAGCCATAGTGCATGCCTTGAGGAAATGGAGACACTACCTCATGGGGAAAAGGTTTGAGCTGAGAACAGACCATAATGGTATGAAATATTTATTTGATCAACCAACTCTAAATGCTTGGCAAAGCAAATGGTTAGAATTTCTATGAGAATATGACTTTGATATAAAGCATATCAAAGGGAAGGAGAACAAAGTGGTTGATGCACTCAACAATAGAGTGCACGATTTGTATGCTACAACCTTAGCATGTACCAATCATATTTTAAACACATAATTATAGAGGTTGCCAAATCAGATTTGCAATATAGAGAATTAGTGGGAAAATTACAGCAAGGTAATTTGCTGCAAAAAATTGAAGAATACAAGCTAGATAATGATGAAATTCTCATGTACAAGGGCATAATTTATGTACCAAATTCTATTGAATTGAAAAATCTGATATTGGGAGAAATGCATAATGTACCTTATGTTGGGCACCCAGGATATTAGAAAACTATTGCAGCTGTCAAAAGCCAATATTATTGGCCAGGCATGAAGAAAGAGGTTGTTGATTTTATTGCCAAATGTTTGGAATGTCAAAAGGTAAAGGTTGAGCATAGACACCCAACTGGTTTGCTACAACCATTACCCATTCATGAGTGGAAATGGAAAGTTGTA
>ML776821.1:2387689-2446142 GCA_009831015.1 Picea engelmannii
TGATGCTAATCATGTTATTGATTGGAATGTGATTCAGGTGGAGCAGGAAGGTGCTTTTCAAGTGAATCTAGTACACATTATGTACCGAAAAATCAAACATCTCCATAATCGAGCCATAGGGCTTGTAAAGGCCCAATGGACCTTGTACGGTCTCGAGGATGCTACTTGGGAGTATGAGGATGTAATGCGGGTAGAATACCTGCATCTTTTTTAGGATGTTTTGAATTTTGTTGTATATGGGCACATGATGCACTGAGGACAGTGCATAAATAAGGGTGGGGGGGGGATTGTAATATCCTTAGGTTGAACCCAATTGTAAATGTAAATGAAAATGTACTTAAGCTGGTGAGTTGTTTGATATCATTTTTGTGTGCACCTTCATGGCATAGTGCACACATGTAATGCGCAGTAAAATGATGAAGTGTGCACATTCCAGGATATCATGTGCAACATCTTAAGTGCGTGCGATATTGAGGCCAATGAGCCTTTGTGCATATGCTATGTTTTATAGGCTGGTGAGCTAGTTATTATAAGCTAGGATGCTTATGTTTTGATTAGGCCTGAGAGCCTAGATGTGGAAGGCCAGTGTGCCTTTTTCATACATGTCTCATCATTAATATAAAATACATCGTTGTGCGTAGACCGACCATGATAAAAGAGATGGGGGACTAAACTCCACTAGTGAGAGAAAGGGGTGGGGGCTAAACGTTAAGGAAAATGGCTAAGATAGGGAGCTTAAGCCAAAAAGGAATATTATATTAATATTCCTTAAATCGTAAAGTATGGATAATTATTTTATCCTAAGTTCTAAAGTTGGGGACAAGTGGGCCAAAGTAGCTCCCAAGATGACAAGTGTCAAGTTGGGGACATGCATATATATTGTTGGGACTTAGTTCATTTTTGGATCTTGTCCATCATTCAACCATTATTCCATGAACATTCACACAGTCATTGACCTACCCTCATACCTTCATATCACTATACCTGAACTGTATCCATAGCCATATCTGTTTGGTAGCTGGTTAGCTTGGGAGTTGGACTGAAGAAGTGGGTTGTCAGGGCCGTGGGATATTGAGAGAATTGTTGGGAATTGATTTCCTGAAGGTGTTGAACTGCAGCTACAGTTCTTTGAGATTTCCTGTTCAATCTGTTGTTGAAGCCCGAAAAGGAAGTGGGGCAGTCGAAGGACTGTTGAGCAGAGAAGGGGCACACTTCCTGGGTGGGACATGTATGTGGGGAATGAGGACCTGTAGGTTGTTAGTTTGATTTGGAACCTAAGACGAAATGTTTCTTGTTGTCTATGAGCCTTTAGCATGGTTAGGAATCCATTTACCCAGGTGGAGTTTAGTCCCAGCTCAGGGGTGACTCACTGTTGAGAGTGATGAAAAATGTGGTCTAAGGATGGGAGGCTCGTGGAAGGTTTGCATGTAGTTGGTGACATTCTTACCAAGATAAGTGCCAATTATTTGATAAATTTACATGCTTCATTTCTATTTACATGATTATTTTTATGGGTTATCATATGTCCAGTTATAACTGTGTTTATTTTTATGGGTATTTCCTATATATGTTGCATGTATATGTTTATTGTTATTTTAGTGTGAATCTGTGTATTTAAATATGTATTTGTATGTTTATGTTTTATATATAACGCTTTCGTAAGAGTTCTATGTGTATATATTTTAATTGCATCCAGTTTGAAAAATTTATGTGGCATAGTTTAGTTGGATAGTGGGTATGTTACAGTATGTTCTGTAGTGAGAGAACAAGAGCATTCTCTGGAGTAGCGTGGCCCGACCATGGGTGGTCAGGGATGTTACACCTTCTATAACAATAACTATCCATAAATATAGTCATGTGTGAGACCATAATATGGTTGGATATGGAAGGTTTATAGCACTATGTGAGTGCTCAATGGTATCTACTACATATCTGATGTTTGGAATGCAACCTCTTTTCTGAAACTAAAGAGAACTTAAGAATTATATTCTTGGTGTTGTGTTTGGGTTGAAAATGAAGGTATCCAAATAGTCATGCGAGTAGTAGGAAGTGTGTGGATGATGTGTTGAGGAATTGGCCCAAACTTCCAACTCATCGTGGTGGAATGCATGGAATAGTTATGTGGTATTATGTAGCCAATGCATGGATACATTGTGTAGTTGTGGCCATGGGTATTGGCACATCGATTGTTATTTTATTTAGTAATTAATTATTTCATTATTAAAAGCATGTGGTGCTGAAAATACATAATGATGGATATATGCATTATATTTAATATGAATACTAGCTGAAGGTGATTGGATTTTTGTTGTTACAATTCCAAGATAGATTTTTGGAGCTATTAAAAATGTTACAAGTGATAATACATTAATCATTGAATGTATTTGGGTGAATGCATGTATATATTATATAACATAGAAATGATTATGATAGAAACTAAAATGATGTGAGTATTGATAAATCATGAAGTTGAAAACACTTCAGGAACTGTTAGATATTAAAACAAGAAAGTTGCAGGTTAAAGAAGCTACATGATGATAAATTACAAAAAATCTCTGTTGAGGGGACAAAGTGATAAAAATGTTTCTGGATAGAAGAAAGAAAATATTGGCTAATAATACATGTGTAAATAATGATGGATTCATTCTATTGAATATTTGAATTCCATTTAATGTCAAGAATTGATGGAAGTAATTGAATTGTAGTTGTAAGCAATTATGAGCTCAATTGTTACCATGAATATATATATATATATATATATATATATATATATATATATATATATATATATATATATATATATATATATATATATATATATATACCTTGTACATGAGATATTGACAATTTGTTTGGCTGAGGAATGTTGAAATTGTAGGAAGAAAGGGTCTTGGTTATGGAAGTGTTGTAATCCCATAAAGAAAACAAATTCCTATTGCCACAAGAGACAAATTATTATGAGCAGAAGCTCATGTCTGGAAATTTTATTTTTCCTATATAAAACAGTTTTGGGAATTATAATTTAATAATTACTGACAAATTGTTTTGGTTGAATGTAAATTGAAGAAATTGTAGGTAGGATGGTCTTGGATATGTCAGGGATGTAAGCCATATGGAATAATAATATCTTGATGCAGACCCCTGACCCTCGGGCTGAGATCCGCTCAGGATCTTCACTAAAACCACGCTAAGGGTTAATTAAACCCTTTGTTTAAGTCACAAAGAACTTTAGGTTTCGGGATTTGGAGAGTCCTGATGTATTTCCACAATTCTTGGAAAATGTCAAAATGAAAAATGTCAACAAATGTTGACTACGCCAACGCGACGAGCACATGCCACCTATTGCCCACTACTTTCGGCTTTCGGTACTTTGAGCGAACAACCAATAGTCGTTCCTCTTCCCTTATGATTCCTTGAACTCCAAAATTATGGAATGACGAAATGGAATCAATGTCCCATGGAATGCGATATCGATGGCCTTTCGGTATTTTCACCGAAGCTTAACCCCTCCTTTTACTTTCTCCGCACGTATCCTCTGACTGAGACCTAGGACCCACCTTTTCGATGTTTCTCTCTTCATGATTTTGGGAGTTGGATTGACCATGCAAATCTACCTCTTGAGTCTCAAAACCCTGAAACCTGATTGGTACCCAAAGGCTATTGTTCCTCAACCTTTTCGGGATTTTTTCCTTTCCCTCTTCAAGATTTTGCGAATTGAGAGTTTCAAAATATCGATTCCAAAACCACAACCTCCTCTACTTCTCGAACTCTGGAAAACCGAAATGCTGAAATCCCACACCAAAGGCATGCCACGTTTCGTGACTTCGGGATTTTCAATGCAAAGGGTCCTAGTTCCTTGTCATCGGAATTTTTGGTATGTCGAACCCAAAATTACCGAATTTCCAAAATTCCACACCTGGAAATCCCTTTCTCGATCAAGGAATTTGCGTGACCAAGGATTTTGGCCTGCACTCCAAACTTATGAATCTCGAATTCTCTAAATGATCTGAAAGCTCAAACAGACCATGATCAGTGGTCCACGTTATTTCTTGATGACAGGGTGGTGGATTCATCCAACTCCTAACCACCTTACAGCTCCTTTGAATCCTACGGTCCTTGTGGTTTCGCAAGTTCTCCATGGAAAATTCTGACCACCAGATGCACTCCTCAATGGATTTTACCCAAACAACTCGGTGTTCCCCCTCCTGAAATTAACTTCTATGAGACGATTTCAATCTTCGTCTCCCTTTGAGCACTTCAAAGGTGTTATCCTTCCTGAGCTTTCACTTGTAAAATCAAGCTCCCCAAAAGGATCCCTGCTCGCACTCCTTGTGGCAAATCTTCAAATGACCTTTGGTTATTTGAGTCTCTGACCCTGTGCACTCGTTGCAACAGTGGTCCTTCAACCTTCCTTCTGGATTTATAAAATCCAAGGCTTCAATTGGCCTATGCAGACCTTGCGCGACTCTATGCTTTACTTGCACTTCAGCTGGTATGAGAACAACAATATCTCTCCTAAGCTTTCTGAGATAAAAATCAGACCCTCGTCAACGTACACCTTGCAGACGTTCACTGCACTCCTTGCAGGAATTCTCAGGAAGAGAGACAATTGAAACTCATTCTTCTCCTCTCTCAGACTTCATACATTCACCATGAAATCATACACACAACACAACATTGAAACAAATGCATAACAGAGAAACAAATCAACTATAAACATACCATTCAACAAATGTAAACAGTAAGAATCATAACACCATGAAAGTTGAGTCAAAGATTCATATATTAACTCAAGTGCTCCTGTAGATGGATTCTTCTCTACAGTTCTCTGGTACAGCTCTACAGCTTATGAAATCTGAATGATCATCCCAAAAGTTACAATGATACAAGGGTGAGGGTGTCTATATCCGTTTTCCCTCCTATAGTTCTAAATTGTGTAATCTATTAAATTAAATCTACCTACTTGCATTCATTATGCATAAATGCCTTTACATACTACCGATGAGAGCAATGCTCAAAATCTGTTTACAACATCTAGACATAAGTGTAAGTACACTTCCCTTAACTATTACATTAATTTCCATTCATTAATCTCAAAACACTTCAAAATGTGTGTTGTTTCTTTTCCAGCTATCTCCCGCTTTTATGTTGCTTGCTTGGTTGGCTGCTTATGATGCTCCTGCATCATACTCCCTCACTTGAAAATTTTCATGAGCTCTTGCATAGTCTGTTCATGCCTATGAATTGTTGCTTCATCCTTCCAACTGTCATCTTCAACTGGATGTCCCTTCCATTTAACCAAGTATTCAAAATACTCTTTTCTCCTGGTCTTTTTGCTAACCCTTTTGTCAATTATGTTTTCCATCTGTGGCTCTACAGCTACAGGCATTTGTTTTGTCCATTGAATTTATTTTTGTTCCTCCTTTGTTCTTGCTTCTTCAGCTCTGTAAGGGTACAAATCCACAACATTGAATATCGATGAGATTCCGACCCCATCGGGTAATTCAATCTCATATGCATTTGCCCCAAATTTTCTTATGACCTTGCACAGTCCATCTTTTTCATCTTCAACTTATTATGCGTTGCCCTTGGGAACCTCTCCTTCCTTAGATGCACAAGAATCAGATCACCAACTTCAAATTGAAGTTCTCGCCTGTGTTGATCTTATCTCCGCTTGTATTCCTGACTTGAACTCTGCAATCTCTCCTTAACTCGGCTGTGAAGCTCCTTCATTCCTTATGCAAAGTCCTCTGCACTAGCACTCTTGAATTCATTTTGTTCAGAATCTTTCAGTTCAGAAACTCCCCTTGGATGCATTCCATATACAATCTAGAATGGACTCTTCCCTATGCTTCTATTGAGTGAATCATTGTAAGTGAATTCTGCCTGTGGCAGAATGTGATCCCATTGAATTTGGTGTTCAGTCACTAGGCTTCTTAACAAATCTCCCAAGATCCTGTTCACAACTTTTGTCTATCCATCCATCTGAGGATGATATGCTAAGATAAAATAAAAAAAAATCCCCAAATTTTTCCATAAGGTCCTCCATAAATGCCTTATGAACTTGGTATCTTGATTATAAATGATACTCTTTCGCAAGCCGTGAAGTCTGACAACTTCCTGTAAAAATAGGTTCACAATATGAGTTGCGTCACTGGTTTTCTGGCATGGTATGAAATGTGCCATTTTTGAAAATCTGTCGACTACCACAAATATTGAATCATATCCTCTCTATGTCCTTGGCAGTCCCAATATGAAATCTATGCTCATTACGTCCCATGGCCTTTCAGGTATGGGAAATGGTTGGTATAACCCTGTATTCTATCTTTTTCCTTTTGTGTGCTGGCAAATTCTGCACATGTCCACAAATTTCCTAACATTTGTTCTCATCCTAGCCAAAAATATGAGCCATTCAAATTTGAGAATGTCTTGTCATGACCAAAATGTTCGTCCAATCCTCCACTATGTTTTTTCCTTCAACAAATTCTCCCTCATGGAGCATTTCAGAATACATAGCTAATTTCCCTTGAACAATAATCCATCCTGGATCATGTATTCAGTCCATCAGCTTCTATCCCTGAGAATTGGATTCTCAGATGCCTCATATGCCTCCTTAAAATCTGGGTCATCCCTGTACATTTCTTTTAGGTTATCAAAACCCAAAGTCTTGACTTTGAATTCCTGCATAAGCAAACATTTCTTGCTCAAAGAATCAACAACTTTGTTAGCAGTTCCAGAAATATGCTTAGTCACAAAAGTAAAATTTTTCATGTATTCAACCCATTTAGCATGTTTTTGGTTCAACTTCTCTTGTCAAGTCACAAATTGCAAAGCGTGATTATCGTTGTACAAAATAAACTCCTTGGGAACCAAATAGTGTCTCCATTTCTTCAATGCTTGTATGATGGCATATAATTCTTTGTCATATGTGGAGTACTTAATCTTCGCTTCATTCAGTTTTTCACTGAAGTACTTGACCGACCTGTCATCTTGTCTCAAGACCACTCCAATTGCAAATCCACTCACGTCACACCTAACTTGGAATGTCTTGCTTAAATATGGAAAAACCAAAATTGGATGCTCAATGATCTTCGTCTTCAACAAATTGAAGATCTTCTCTGCTTCCTTCATCTAGTGAAAAGATTTATGTCTTTTCTTCATCATATCCATCATCGGTGCACTAATTCCACTGAAGTTTTGAATAAATTTCCTGTAGAAGCTAGCCAAACCATGGAAGCTTTGAACTTCAAACATGCTCTTTGGCGATGGCCAATTCTTAATCGCCTTTATTTTTTCCGGATCCATTTTTAATTCATTTGCAGAGATAACAAAACCCAAATAAATGAGTTATGTCCTCATAAATGACGATTTCTTCATATTATTCAACAATTTCTCCGGCAGTAATCTTCTCATTACTTCAACTAAATGATTTACGTGTTCTACTTCTGTTTTGCTGAAAATTAATGTATCATCAAGATATACAATAACGAATTTCCCTATGAAATCCTTCAGGACTTCATTCATCAACCTCATGAAAGTACCGGGTGTATTCGTTAAGCCAAATGACATGACAAGCCATTCATACATCCCCTCATTCATATTGAATGTTGTCTTCCATTCATCACCTTCTCTCATTCTAATTTGATGATACCCGCTTTTCAAATCAATCTTTGAAAAAAATCTTGCTCCACTCAAGCAATCCATAATGTTGTCCATCCTTGGTAATGGAAATTTGTATCTGATGTTAATCTTATTGATTGCCCTTGAGTCTGTACACATCCTACAACCTTCATCTTTCTTTAGGCTGAGCATTGTCGGAACAATGCATGGACTCAAGCTTTCCTGAATCAATCCTTTGTCCATTAAGTCATGGACCTGTCTCTTAACTTCTTCATTTTCCTGTGGCGTCAACCGATATCCTTCTTTGTTTGGCAAACTAGCTCCAGGTATAAGATCGATATGATGACTTATACTTCTAATAGGTGGCAACGAACAATGTAGTTTGTCCACTACTATATCAACAAACTCTCCCAGCAACTCCTGGATTTCTTCTGGTAAATCATCTATTCTCGTACTGGTCAAAACAATTCTGGGCTTCCTGACCATAATAAATTGTGTGTCTTCCTTCTTCTTAACCTCATCAAGAAGTTCCTTCCCACTCATGAGAAGTACAATGTTTCTTGTCTCGGTTTTCACTTCTTTATCCTTAATTGATAGCAACATGTGAGCCCTACCATTTTTCTCCAGGGTGTACGTGTTCTTTCTCCCATCATGAACTACGTTTCTGTCATATTTCCATGGTCTACCAAGCAATAGATGACAAAAATCCATGGGAATGACATCACATAATATTTAAACTTTATATCCTCCTATTTTAAATTCAACTAAACACTGTTTAGTGACATTTACCTGATGTCCTTTTTGTAGCCACAAAACTCTGTATGGGCATGGATGTACAATAGTCTCCAACTCCATCTTCTCTACCATCTCTGTAGATATGAGATTGTCTATGCTACCGCTGTCCACTATGACCTTGCATACACTATCCTTAGTTTTGCAAGTAGTCCGAAACAGACTGCTTCTTTGGGCTGGGTTCTATGTCTCCTTCTCCAGCTTCAAGAGAACTTTCCTCATCATCAAATATCTTCCTCCCTCAGCGTCTTCTACCTCAACATTCCATCCTTGAGCTTCGACAGTGTGATTTTCACCACCATCTTTCTTCTTATCAGGACACTCATAGGATTTATGTTCGATTTTCCCATAGATGAAGCATTTCACTTCACCCCCTCCGCCTCTTCCTCTTCATCTGGCTCAAGGAAAAGTATTTTTATCAACATACTTCCTTCCCTGTGAGCTTCCTCCTCTCTCAGGTTGAGTTTGAGGTTTCTTTCCATCTTCTTTAGGTCTTTGAGTCCTGTCTTGGGAAATTGTTTTGCCTCTGGCTTGATTTCTACCTCAGCCTCTTTGACCTTGCTTTTGGCTCAACTTCTCTTAATCTTTCAGAGCTATCTGATAAGAATCTTACACATTTCGAATGGTCATCATGCTCATATCATCTTGAATGTCATATCGTAGACCATTCATGTACCTGGCAACCTTTTCATCATCGCTTTCCTGATGACCTACCCTGATGTTTATCCTATAGAATTCTTCAGTCTATTCTTTCACTGACATTAGATTCTATCTCAAATTATGCATCCTCCAAAACAGAGTGATTTGATAATCCCTGGGTATAAATTTGGCTTTCATCTTTGCAACCATTCTATCCCATCTTTTGATTTTTTTCTTGCCCTTGCAGCGTCTGTCAGCCTGCAATTCATCCCACCACATTGTTGCATGCCCTTTAAGTCTAGCAATGGCATGTTTTACTTTCTTATCTTCCTCAACATCCTCATAGTCGAAGTATTTTCTAGAGATCTATTCTATTCTAGAAGTTCTTCAACATCCAAGTTACCTTCGTACATGGGAATCTCTATTTTTGCTATGGCACCTATCCTTGCAACAACCCTGAATAGATGTTCGTTTGCGGCATCTTCAACTGCAACTTCTTCTCCTTTATTTTCAGCTTCATTTTCACTTTCAACCTCGCTGATATCCCCAGCGTCGACTGTGCGCCTCTGTGTTGTCTCCATAGCATCAAGTCTGGCATGCAATTCGCACATTTCTCTTTCCGCTGCTGGATCAGGCATTGGCCTATCTCTTCTTATTAGCGGCATGGTTGTAAAATTTTCTCTTTCCTCTCTACTACAGAAAGCAAAGAATTTGTTCTATGCTCTGATACCTCTTTGATGCATATCCCCGACCCTCAGGCCGAGATCTACTTAGGATCTTCACTAAAACCACGCCAAGGGTTAATTAAACCCTTTGTTTAAGTCACAAAGAACTTCAGGTTTCGGGAGTTGGAGAGTCCCGATGTATTTCCACAGTTCTCGGCAAATGTCGAAATGAGAAATGTCAATGAAGGTTGACTACTCCAACGCGATGAGCACATGCCACCTGTTACCCACTACTTTCATCTTTCGAGACTTTGAGAGAACAACCAACAGTCATTCATCTTCCCTTATGATTCCCCAAAATCCAAAATTTTGGAATGCCAAATGGACTCAACGTCCCATAGAATGCGAGATCAATGGCCTTTTGGGATTTTCGTTGAAGCTTAACCCCTCCTTTTACTTTATCCATACATATCCTCCGACTGAGACCTGGGACCCACTCTTTTGGCATTTCTCTCTTCACGATTTTGGGAGTTTCATTGACCATGCAACTCTACTTCTTGAGTCCCGAAACCCCAAAACTCGACTAGTACCCAATGGCTATTATTCCTCAACCTTTTCAGGATTTCGTGAACCAGGAGTTTGAAACTCTCGATTCCAAAACCATAGCCTCCTCTACTTCCCAAACTCCGGAAAACTGAAATGCTAAAATCCCACACCAAAGGCACGTCGCGTTTCACGACTTTAGGATTTTCAATCCAAAGGGTCCTGGTTCCTTGTCATCAAAATTTCCGGTATGTTGAACCTCGAATTACCAAATTTTTGAAATTCCACACCTGGAAATCCCTTTCGTGATCTGGGAATTTGCGTGACCAAGGATTTTGGCCTGCACTCCAAACTTATGAATCCTGAATTCCTGAAATGATCTTACGGCTCAAAAAGACCCTGATCAATAGTCCACATTGATTCTTGATGACAAGGTAGCAGATTCATCCAACTCCTAACCACCTTGCATCTCCTTTGGATCCTACGGTCCACACAGTTTCGTGAGTTCTCCACGGATAATTATGACCACCAGACGCACTCCTCAATGGATTCTTCCCAAATGACTCGGTGTTCCCCCTCCTAAACTTAACTTCTACAAGACGATTTCAATCTCCGTCTCCCTTTGAGAACTTCAAAGGTGTTATCCTTCCTGAGCTTTCACTTGTAAACTCAAGTTCCCCAAAAGGATCCCTGCTCGCACTCCTTGCATCAAATCTTCAAATAACCTCTAGTTATTTGAGTTTCCAACCCTGTGCACCCTTTGCAACAGTGGTCCTTCAACCTTACTTCTGGATTTATAAAATCCAAGGCTTCAATTGGCCTATGCATACCTTGCGCAGCTCTGTGCTTTACCTGCACTTCAGCTGGTATGAGAACAACGATATCTCTCCTAAGATTTCTGAGATAAAACTCAGACCATCATCAACACACACCTTGTGGACGTTCACTGCACTCCTTGCAGGAATTCTTAGGAAGAGAAACAATTGAAACTCATTTTTCTCCTCTCTCAGACTTCATGCATTCACCATGAAATCATACACACAACACAACATTGAAACAAATGCATAACAAAGAAACAAATCAATTGTAAACATACCATTCAACAAATGTAAACAATAAGCATCATAACACCATGAAAGTTGAGTCAAATCTTCATATATTGTGTAGTTGTGGCCATGGGTATTGACACATCAATTGTTATTTTATTTAGTAATTAATTATTTCATTATTAAAAGCATGTGGTGCTGAAAATACATAATGATGGATATATGCATTATAGTTAATATGAATACTAGCTGAAGGTGATTGGATTTTTGTTGTTACAATTCCAAGATCAATTTTTTGAAGCTATTAAAAATGTTACAAGTGATAATACATTAATCATTGAGTGTATTTGGGTGAATGCATGTATATATTATATAACATAGAAATGATTATGATAGAAACTAAAATGATGTGAGTATTGCTAAATCATGAAGTTGAAAACACTTCAGGAACTGTTAGATATTACAACAAGAAAGTTGCAGGTTAAAGAAGCTACATGATGATAAATTACAAAAAATCTTTGTTGAGGGGACAAAGAGATAAAAATGTTTCTAGATAGAAGAAGAAAATATTCTCTGATAATACATGTGTAAATAATGATGGATTCATTCCATTGAATATTTGAATTCCATTTAATGTCAAGAATTGATGGAAGTAATTGAATTTTAGTTGTAAGCAATTATGAGCTCAGTTGTTACCATGAATATATATATATATATATATATATATATATATATATATATATATATATACCTTGTACATGAGATATTGACATTTTGTTTGGCTGAGGAATGTTGAAATTGTAGGAAGAAAGGGTCTTGGTTATGGAAGTGTTGTAATCCCATAAAGAAAACAAATTCCTATTGCCATAAGAGACAAATTATTATGAGCAGAAGCTCATGTCTGGAAATTTTATTTTTCCTATATAAAACAGTTTTGGGAATTATAATTTAATAATTACTGACAAATTGTTTTGGTTGAATGTAAATTGAAGAAATTGTAGGTAGGATGGTATTGGATATGTCAGGGATGTAATCCATATGGAATAATAATATCTTGATGCAGACCCCTGACCCTCAGGCTGAGATCCACTCAGGATCTTCACTAAAACCATGCTAAGGGTTAATTAAACCCTTTGTTTAAGTCACAAAGAACTTCGGGTTTCAGGATTTGGAGAGTCCTGATTTATTTCCACAGTTCTCGACAAATGTCAAAATGAAAAATGTCAACAAACGTTGACTACGCGAACGCGACGAGCACATGCCACCTGTTGCCCACTACTTTCGGCTTTTGGGACTTTGAGCGAACAACCAATAGTCGTTCCTCTTCCCTTATGATTCCCTGAACTCCAAAATTATGGAATGACGAAATGGACTCAATGTCCCATGGAATGCGAGATCGATGACCTTTCGGTATTTTCTCCGAAGCTTAACCCCTCCTTTTACTTTCTCCGCATGTATCCTCTGACTAAGACCTGGGACCCACCTTTTCGATGTTTCTCTCTTCATGATTTTGGGAGTTGCATTGACCATGCAACTCTACCTCTTGAGTCTCGAAACCCCAAAACCCGATTGGTACCCAAAGGCTATTGTTCCTCAACCTTTTCGGGAATTTTTCCTTTCCCTCTTCGGGATTTCGTGAACTGAGAGTTTCAAACTCTCGATTCCAAAACCATAACCTCCTCTACTTCCCAAACTCCGTAAAACTGAAATGTCGAAATCCCACACCAAAGGCCTGCCGCGTTTCATGACTTCGGGATTTTCAATGCAAAGGATCCCGGTTCCTTCTCATCGAAATTTTTTGTATGTCGAACCCCGAATTACCGAATTTTTGAAATTCCACACTTGGAAATCCCTTTCGCGATCAAGGAATTTGCGTGACCAAGGATTTTGGCCTGCACTCCAAACTTATGAATCTTGAATTATCAAAATGATCTGATGGCTCAAACAGACCATGATCAATGGTCCACATTGATTCTTGATGACAGGGTGGGGGATTCATCCAACTCCTAACCACCTTGCAGCTCCTCTGAATCCTATGGTCCTCGTGGTTTCACAAGTTCTCCATGGAGAATTCTAACCACCAGATGCACTCCTCAATGGATTTTTCCCAAACGACTCGGTGTTCCCCCTCCTGAACTTAACTTCTACAAGATGATTTCAATCTTCATCTCCCTTTGAGCACTTCAAAGGTGTTATCCTTCCTGATCTTTCACTTGTAAAATCAAGCTCCCCAAAAGGATCCCTGCTCGCACTCCTTGTGGCAAATCTTCAAATAACCTCTGGTTATTTGAGTCTTTGACCCTGTGCACTCTTTGCAACAGTGGTCCTTCAAACTTCCTTCTGGATTTATAAAATCCAAGGCTTCAATTGGCCTACGCACACCTTGTGCGACTCTGTTCTTTACTTACACTTCATCTAGTATGAGAACAACAGTATCTCTCCTGAGATTTTTGAGATAAAACTCAGACCCTCGTCAACGCACACCTTGCGGACGTTCATTGCACTCCTTGCAGGAATTATCAAGAAGAGAGACAATTGAAACTCATTCTTCTCCTCTCTCAGACTTCATACATTCACCATGAAATCATACACACAACACAACATTGAAAAAAATGCATAACAGAGAAACAAATCAACTATAAACATACCATTCAACAAATGTAAACAATAAGCATCATAACACCATGAAAGTTGAGTCAAAGATTCATATATTAACTCAAGTTCTCCTGTACATGGATTCTTCTCTACAGTTCTCTGCTACATCTCTACAGCTTATGAAATCTGAATGATCATCCCAAAAGTTACAATGATACAAGGGTGAGGGTGTCTATATCCGTTTTCCCTCCTATATTTCTAAACTGTCTAATTTATTAAATTAAATCTACCTACTTGCATTCATTACACATAAATGCCTTTACATACTACCGATGAGAGCAACGCTCAAAATCTGTTTACAACATCTAGACATAAGTGTAAGTACGCTTCCCTTAACTATTACATTAATGTCCATTCATTAATCTCAAAACACTTCAAAATGTGCATTGGTGCTTTTCCAACTGTCTCCTGCTTTTACATTGCTTGCTTGGCTGGCTACTTATGATGCTTGGAAAATTTTGTTTTCTTGTATAAAACATATTTGAAATTTATGAATGAAAATGGTTATAATGATATCTCATGATGATTGTATGTGTATAATACAAATGAGATGTTGGATATGCTAGCAGGAAATCATGGAAAGGGCTACCATTGTGACATGAGAACCATGTGTCCCTAGAAATATTCTTGTGTAAGAAATCCTTGGTCATGTAAGATGGATCGCTTGAGGGACTCTATAGTAGAGAAGGGGATGCATGAGCTTGGGCCTAGAAGGTGAGTGACCACGAGGAAGATGATACTTCGATAGTTCTTGTAAACTATTGATTGGGATCATGCACATAATGGGTATCTCAAGGGAAAATAGTGAGACAAGTTAAAAACACATCCATATGGATGCAACTCCATGAACTGCATAGATAAGTATTTTATTGGATTATGAAAAAAATACTCTTAAATTATGATCAAAATAAATATTTGTATGCACGAAATTGTGAATTGATATGCTTGTTGATTCAAAATGTTGTAGGAAAATGATGAATGTTGAGGATCTAGAAAAGTACCAGACTATGAGGGAAAAGAAGAAGGTGATGTTGGAGCATCTGAATGACAAAGGAACAAAATGAATAAAGTCTAATGGACTTGTTGCAACTGGATTTCTAGAAATTGCAACTCTGAAACTTCCTGGCCAAGTGCACTGGAGCGTTGGAGATAAGTGGAACAACCTGAGGGACTGCATGGAAGAGAAAGGGGTTCGCTTCTTTGGGTTGTGTAGGAATGAGAGGGAAGGAGATTTTGTTGGTTGGAACTGCTGCCAGAATTATAAATTTGGAGAGTCATTATACATGTTTTGGGTCAAAATGCCCATGGATACATGTTTAATGTTAGGCCATAGTTCCTATGTATATAAGAATTGCCTGGATTGCCTTTGTGGATTAAGGCCAAAGATCCTAGATTTGTAGCAATGGAATGGTGTTATGCACTAAGGACAGTGCCAAAATAAGGGGAGAGGGTTGTAACACCCCGGTTTTAACCCTTATGAACTAGAATGTATTATGTAATTATGAATTAGGCTGGTGAGCTAGTAAATTTGAAAAGGGATCAGAGTTCCTAGGAAATGTAATACTTCATATACATTAATAAAATGCACCGTTGGCTGCAATACAAACAAGGAATAAAGAGATAGGGGGTTGTGATTCCATGAGAGAGGGGGCTTGAGGGACTAAGTATTTTTATTATTATTTTATTTACCCATAATTGATTTTATAGAGAAGAGGCATTACATGAGCTTCTTGGGAGGGAGGCCATGTGTCTCTTGTCTTCATGTAATTTAAACATCCCTTGGGGGTTGTTTTGGGTCTTCTTATGCTTCTTCCTTTCTCTTGTTATTGTTCTTCTTCCTTTTTCCTCACTCATTTAGACTATTTTGTGTGCTCTTGGGTTGTAAGAGGATAGCCATTGCTAAATGGATGTAATATAATTTGTTGATCATTCCAAGAGGGAATGGATTCCCATTTGCATGAGCTTGATAATAGTTCGAATAGAACTGTCCATAGATGAGAATCCTTGGAGTTTCAAGTAGGGATATTTTGTAACCAGTAGCACTGGATCCCTGGAGAGAAGTGGGACATCCCGAGGGATTGCATGGCAGAGAAAGTGTTCATTTATTTGGGTTGTGCAGGCTAAGGAGGAAAGAGAGCTGAAAATTTGGATTTGTTGTGAGGTTGGGAAACCTAAGAGCTAGTTACCCAACTATAGTGTGTTTTTAGATTTGGACTAGGAACCTTCCTTGTGGATTCATAGCACTGGATCGAGGGTGACTTGTTGTTGAGAGTAAATCAATGACAATTTCTATGGTTGGGAGAAACGTCCTTGGTATGCAACCAATTGGTGAATGTTTACTTGAAAGATAAGTTCTCTATGTGTTTCTGTATAATGATATTCCACAATCTATTACTTATGTTAGTAAGTCTTATGCCTTACATTGGATTTTTTATTTTAGAGTCTTAAAGAATGGTTGGAGTAGTGCTTGTCGGTGGTGTTGTGGGATTGGGATTCGATGTCAAGGTTTGCACCTGGTTGTTGTGGAGGGAGTTTAGGACATCCTTTCGAGATGCCTAGTGTATGTTAGTACTAATAGAGATTTTTTCTTTGGAATATGAGGCCTCGATATTTGGGGCTCTCTATAGATCTATAAGCTTAAGCCTGGTTCTGAAAGTCAGGAAGGATGACTAGAGAATACTTGCACTTCCCTAGTGTTGTGACATGAAATTTAAATGCCTACTATAGTCATTTGGGTAGCTTTATAATATTCCAACATTGGGTTTTGTAGAAGGTACAGGACCTAACAAAGGGTGTTGTGGAGGATATTGTGAGCTAGTAATAAAAAAAATGATAAGAAACATAATGAAAATTAACTTCACGATGAAATTCCTTGAAGGAGGGGTGTATGTCATGCCCCATATTATTATTATTTTATATAAATAATAATAACTTAATATCATGAATATAATAATTTTCCTAAAACATTCATAATAAATGCTTATAGGAATAAATAATAATAAAGCAGTATATAATAATTATCCTAAAGGGGGTCATAATATGTATTTATTCTGGATATTTGGGTAATTAAAGAGGATGGTAAAATAAGTAACCTTAATTAATGGAGAAACCCTAAAGTATAATAAATAATTAAATAACTAACCCTAGGGAATGGATTATTTACCATAGATGTGTTAGAAAAACAAGACCGCGGAGCAATAAAATAAAACAAATGCGGGAATAAAACACATAAGATACACAATGCAATAGAGACATAGATATACGTGGTTCACCAAGTGTGGGCTACGTCCACCAGAGAAATTGCTAGGTCCTTCCTTTATTATTATCTAACAAATGAAGGGATACAACCTACAACAAACTTGATGTAACTTTCTCTTCTTTCTCTCATACTATCCTCACTCAAAATACAATATTCACAATGATACATATACTCAATAAATTTCCCTCATAAAAGAGGGTTTCCTTCTAGAGAAAAAAACTCTAACATAAATTCTATCGTTAGATCTACGACCTTATAATGAACGGTCTAGATTTACTATGAAAATACAATATACATTTACAAGGAAATTTTTCCTTTGGGGGCTTCGCCCGCAAACCCCCCTCTACACTCCCCTACGTGGAAGAGTGTACATTCTTTCGGGGTGTAAAGTCTTCATGGGGTATAGACACGGCTGAAAATAAAGACCTATGAATCAAGAAGATAATCAAGCTCCACAACCTCTCCCACTTGGAGACTGATCTCAATAAGTCCACCGTTGTTGTATATGATAGACTATGATCCTTCTTGGACCTAGAAAATTTATCATCTTCATCTTCATTCTTGAATACCAAATTAAACTGAGAATGAACTCAGTTTCTCCCTGGTTACTCCCTTTGTTAATATGTCTGCAGGATTTTGACTAGTGTGTATATTTTCAAACTTCAAATGTGCATCTTCCAAGACCGATCGTATGAAATGGTACCTGAGATGTATATTCTTAGTATTTTAATGGAAGGTTGAGTTATTTTCAAGATGAATGGGATTCTTATTGTCACAATACAACCTTTTATTCTCCTACTTCTTTCCCAATTCATCCATAAACCTATGTAACCAAATCATCTCTTTACTAACCTTTGTAGCAACAACATACTCTGCCTCTGTTGTTGAAAGTGAAACAAGATTTTGCATTTTCAAAATCCAACTTACTATTGTTCCACATATAGTAAAAACATACCCTGTGATGTTCCTCCTGCTATATTTATCACCTGCCATATTTGAATCAACATATCTTTGTAGAACCGTGTTTGAACCTCCAAAACATAATGCATGAGTAGTAATACCTCTCAAATACCTGAGAATCCACTTTACTGCCTCCCAATGTCTTTACCTTGATTGTTCATAAACCTTCTCACAAATCCCACTACATGTGCAATATCTGATCTTGTGCAAACTATCACATACATCAAGCTGCCAACTTTTGATGAATAAGGGACCCTAGACATGTATTTTATATCCTCCAATGTCTTGGGATACATTTCCTTATTTAATTTGAAATGTATGGCCAAAGGTGTACTAACTAGTTTTTCATTATGTATTCTAAACCTCTCCAACACCTTCTCTATGTACTCACCCTGAGACAATGTCAATTTTCTATTTTTCCTGTCTCTTGTTATTCTCATACCAAGGATTTTCTTTTTAGCACCGAAATCCTTCATTGAAAATGAATTAGCTAATTTCTTCTTGAGCACATTTATATCCTTCATATTAGACCCTGCAACAAGCATGTCATCTATGTTGTTTGTGGAGCCTGATTATCTTCCTGATTTAGAGGTCCTTTCTTTTAACCGTGTTTATACCCCATGAAGTATTTACACCCCAGAAGTATGTGCACTCTTCCACGCGGGGGAGTGCAGATCTAATGATAGAGATTATGATAGGGTTTTTTTGCCCTAGAAGACAACCCTCTTTTATGAGGGAAATGTATCGCGGCTATGGTTGATGGTGAATATTGTATTCTGAGAGAGGAGACTGTGAGAGAAAGAAGAGAAAGTTACAATGGGTTTTGCTGTAGGTTGTATCCCTTCATTTGCTGGATAATAATAAAGGAAGGACCTGACGATTTCTTTGGTGTACGTAGCCCACACTAGGTGAACCACGTAAATCTGTGTCTCTCTTGTATTGTGTGTCTTCTATGTTTTGTTTCTGCATTTGCTTTATTTTATTTCTCCGCGGTCCTCTTTTTCTAACAATCTACATACAATAACAAGATAATATAGCTTCCATTTTCTAGCCATTTAAAATAAACACAATGATCAGAATGACATCTACTATAACTGTGTTCTGTCATAAACATTTCAAACTTCAAATACCACTACCTTGGAGCTTGCTTTAGGCCATACAAGATCTTCTTCAACCTACATACCAATTTCTCCTTCCCTTTGACCTCATACCCCTGTGGCTGTTGCATATAAATCTCTTCCTCCAAATCCCCATAGAGAAAATTTGTTTTTACATATAACTATTCAAGATGAAAATCTTCTACTACCAAAAGACTTAAAATAGTCCTAATTGAAGTCATTTTAACAATAGGAGAAAATATTTCATCAAAATTTATACCTTTCTTTTGTGCAAACCCCTTTACAACAAGTCTATCCTTGTACCACTTTTTACCTCCATCTTCTTCCTTCAACTTGTAAACCCATTTATTATGCAATGCTCTTTTTCTTGTAGGAAACTGAACCAAATCCCAAGTCTGTTTATTTACCAAGGAATCCATTTCTCTTTCATACCTTTCTACCACTTCTTTTTATTGTCTACCTGCATTGCCTCTTCATAACATTCTGGTTCACCAGAATTAGTCAACAATAAATAATACAATGAAGGAGAGTATCGTTCGTAGGGTTTACTTAACCTGGTAGATCTTATAACAACACTTGCAGGAGTTTGAGTTACCTTCTACTCTTATTGTTGTACATTTTGATTTGTTGGTTCCTTTGGAATTTTTTTTTCAGTGATCTCATCAAACACTGTGTATTCTAGTTTTTCTTTTTCCTATTTCTTTCCCTACAATGGATCTTTGTACATGACCTTCTCATTGAATATGAATTTTCTAATCCTAACGATTTTTTTATTTTCATAATCCCATAAGCAATAACCAAAATCATTAACACCGTATCCAATAAATGTACACTTCTTGGATTTTTCCTCAATCTTTGCTCTATTTTCTTTATCAATATGGACAAATGCTTCACAACTGAAAGTATTCAAAAATGAATAGTTTACCTTTTTACATGTCCATGCCTCCTATGGAATTCTACCATCCAAATATCTTGAAGGTCCTATGTTTATTAAGTAAACAACATTATCTACATCATCTACCCATAACTGTAAGGGAAAACCAACATGCAATCTCATACTCCTTGCACTCTCCATGATTGTGTTGTTCATCCCTTGTGACACACCATTTTCTTGTGGTGTTCCTAGAACTGTCTTCTCTCTACGAATTCCATGGTATGAACAATAATCATCAAACTCCTTGCTGTAATATTCACCTCCATTGTCTGATCTGAGACACTTCAACCTTTTTCCTATCTCATTCTCAACCAAATCTTTCCATTTCTTAAAAGTATAAAAAACATCAGATTTTTGTCGAATGCAATAGACCCAAGTTTTTCTAGTTGCATCATCAATAAAAGTAACATAATAATGAGAGCCACCAAGAGATGATACCTGAGATGGTGCCCATACATCTATATGCACAAGATCTAACCTTTCACTCTTCTTTTCCTTTTCGACTCTGAGAAATCTGACTCTCTTATGTTTTCCATAAACACAATGCCCATAGAAATCCAAATCAATTTGTTTAAGATATGGAAACAAATTTATTTTTTGAAGTATCTGCATCCCCTTATCACTCATTTTTCCAAGCCTATGATGCCACAGTGTTGTATCCAATCCTGTAGAAGCTAAAGAGATAGAAGAGTCAGTATTACCAGTACATAAATACAATGTACCTACCTTATCTCTTTTTTCTATCACCAATGATCCTTTGGTGACCTTCCACACCTTATCTGTAAATATGGATATACAACCTTCACTTGTCAACTTCCCAGTTGAAATTAAATTTTTCCTTATATATGGAACATGTCTTACCTCTTTCAACAACCATTGGTTTCGATTTATTTTTATTATTTTTACCTTTCCCATTCCAACAATTTTGCATGGTGCATCATCACCCGAATGAACCTGTCCAAAATCACCTTGAACATAATCTAGAATTTTTTTCCCATGGGGTGTGGCATGAAATGAAGCCCTTTAATCTACTACCCAAGTCTTGGAAATATTATCTATAGAAAGAATCGAAGCATATTGTAACACATCACCTGTTACATTTGCTTCCTGATTTTTCTCACACTCTCCATCTCTTTGTTTCTTTGGAGCTCTGCAGTCTTTCTTCGGATGTCCTTTCTTCCCACAATTCCAACACTCTATCTTTCCAAATATGGATTTGGATCTTCCCTTCCTAGAATTCTCATGGTTCCATGAGTCATTTCCTCTATCCTTTTGTCTTACCCTGTTCTCCATGTTTAATGCATTACCTGATGTCTCACCTGTGATTTTCTGTCGCATTTCCTCATTAAGGATAACACCAACAACATCATCAATTTTTAAAGTGTTTGAACCATAGAAAAATTTACTTATAGCCATGACCAAGTTGTTCCAGCTTTTTGGAAATGAGCACAATATTAGAATAACCTTGACTTCATCATCAAAGTCCAATTTTACAGAACTTAGCTAATTAGTAACTGTATTAAATTCATTTAAATGATCTACAACAGACCCACCTTCTGACATGTTCACATTAAATAATATCTTCATTAGAAATATCTTATTGGATGTCAATTTGTTTTCATATAGTTTAGCCAGTGTGTCCATCATCTCCTTCGTTGTCATTTCTTTCGAAATATTGAAAGCCACCGACACTGCCATGCTCAACCATATTGTTCCTAGTGATTTTCTGTCAAGAACCTCCCACTCTTCATCCTTCATGGTCTTCGTCTTCTTTTCTATTCCACCTAATGGTAGGAATAGATCCTTCTTATATAAATAATCTTCCATCTGCATCTTCCATAACTGGTAGTTTTGGTCGTTAAATTTCTTGACCCTAAACTTTCCATCTTCTGCCATTGCTCCCACTCGAACCATGAACCCTCTTTTCCTACGAGTTACCTTTCGCTCTGATACTAGATGTTATAAAAACAAGATCGTGGAGCAACAAAATAAAAAAATGTGGAAATAAAACACATAAGATACACAATACAATAGAGACAAAAATATACATGGTTCACCTAGTGTGGGCTATGTCCACTAGAGAAATTTCCAGGTCCTTCCTTTATTATTACCCAACAAATGAAGGGATACAACCTACACCAAACCTGTTGTAACTTCCTCTTCTTTCTTTCACAGTCTCCTCACCTAGAATACAATATTCTCAACTATACATAGCCACAATACATTTCCCTCATAAAAGAGGGTTTCCTTCTTGGCCAAAAAATCCTAACATAAATTATACCATTAGATCTGCGACCTTATAATAAACGGTTGAGATTTACTATGAAAATAAAATATACATTTACAAGGCAATTTTTCCTTCAAGGTTTTTTCCCCTGAACCCCCACTGGAGGCTCGCTTTCCCCTATATCCCCCAGACCCCGTAGAGGGGGTAACCCCCCTCTGCACTCCCCCGCATGGAGGAGTGTACATTTTTTTGAGGTGTAAAGTCTTCATGGGGTACAAACACGGGTGAAAACACAGACCTCTGAATCAGGAAGATAATAAGGCTCTATAACCAACAATATGGACTCTATATAAAGAGGAAAAAAGTATGATAAAAGGAGATCTCTATTTGGTTGGTCTATAGAGAGAACAAGGATTAAGATGGTTGGATGAGTAGTAAATTGAGGGCTCAAGGGTGACCTGCTACTGAAGATTAAAGTAACAAGGTATATGGTTGGGTGGAGAGTTGTCCTCCAATTTTTTTTTCCATTTTTCAAGATCAAGATCAAGGTATGGCTATGTTCCTCAATTCAGTAGGTTACAGGTAAGATTGGTTATTTACCACAAGTAATTTCCTTTCCTGTCACTACTCCTAAATTTTATTGAAGCTTATCTAGTAATATTTGTAATTATTTTTTATTTTAGATCAGCCATTACAACACTCCACACCTATGTCTTGGGACTATGCAGGAAAATAGAAGCACCATAATTCATCCTCAAAACTGAGTCGACATGAAAAAATCAAATCTATTGGTCCTTGGGACCGAGTGGGTAAGCACTACTACTCTGTTAACTGGGACCAAGTGGGTGAACAAAAGCACCACAATTAATTATTAAGGATTGGGTAGGTACATAGAGGTTCCTGAACTCATATGAAGACAATCAAAACCAAAACTTCTTGGCCATGTCCCACACACATATGTTGGCAAGCTAGAAAGTGTTGGAGATATTACACACTCACCTAGTAATTATTTTTCCTAAGTTTTCTAGTCAATGTTGACGACGCTATCCATACATTATAATACTCCAACCTAAGAATATTCCCTACAAAATAGGGTGCCTCCTATAAAATAGGGCACCTTACCTCTTCAATTTTGACTCATTTACACTTCAATAAGACTAGTGGAGGAAACTCATGCATGGAAACCTCAATTTTATCACCAGCAGTTGTACGTTCAACTCGGTTTTCTCACTAGGAGGGAGCATATCACATGCATGTGGATAGGAGGGTTCATATCTTATGCATGAATGTGTTTCTCTCACCTCCACATGTGTGACTCAGTTAACTAATGATTGCATGGACAATTAACTAGGATTAAGTGGAAAATAAGGTGGCAGATAACTCTGGTTTCTATCAATGAGTGTCCAAATCTCTCTAGATACCAACCATGGCACATTTAATTATCCATGTAGAGTATATCATGTGAATTATTTATTATACACATCTAGTTAATATAATTCATTGATTCTCTCTCTCTCTCTCTCTCTCTCTGTTTCTTTTGTAATATTTGTCGAAATTTATCTAGCTAGGTTATCTATGCAGGTTTCACCAAAAATCACATGGTATCAAAGATTGCGAGATTATTCTTTTAGAATATCCACATAATATTAGATCCCACATGTTTCTAGGAGCAAGGCACACAAGCACTCATTTGCAGATACAAAAGATTGCAATAGTTAGAAAGAATGTAATTTCAATCGTTGGCACTTCTTATGTTGCACAATTATTTTGAGTGGAAGCCAAAGATTCTATTTCTTCTCAAATATAGAGGATTATTTTGAATACAAATGGAAATAGAATTAGAGCCTGATTCTACTGATGAAAAAAATTATTTTTTCCAACAAACAAAATATGGCTTTTAGACTTATCTGCATGTCAGTTTCTCCTAAAATTTGGTATCATGTGATATCATTGTCAACTCTAGACGAAGCATGGAACAAACTAGAGGTCCTATTTGGGATAAAGGAATATTGTGAAGAATGCATGCAGGATATCGACAATACAAATCCAATAGAAAATCCATCGAAAGAAAAATCTTCTCATTTTGAAGAGACTTATTCATGCACCATGCATGCATCTCATGAGCCACATGTAGAGACTCCCATGCATGCATCTCAGGAGCCATATGCAGGTAATTATGCACACCCCATGCAGGCATCTTAGGAGCCACATGTAGATACTTTTGCGCACCCCATGCATGCATCTCAGGAGTTTTAAAATTTTGGTAATGCCTGTTTAACCATAGATAATGTCACATCATTGTCACCCAACCATAGGCACTTACACATGCCACCCCCAAGCACAATAATCTTTTCTTAGATAAATTTTGTACATGAAGCAAGTCCTCTATAACCAACAGATAAAACCTAACCAAAAATATGAATATTGTTGTGACAACAACACAATATCAGGAGAGCATACCCCTACCAATAGAAGTGTACCTTTACCAAGAAAAGCACACAAATACAAAAAATACTGAGATTACACGACGACAATTGTTGCACTACCCTCTTTAAACTTGTGCCTCCTTCTGTTGCAAATGCTACTCCTTAAACTTGCACACTTGCTGAGTGAGTGAGTGTATTTTCAAATTGTTAGAAATAAAAAGATGTGCTCATTTTTCCATTGACAATATAGCAATATTATCACCCAACCATAGGCACGAATCCCACCCTTGAGAACCTTAACCTTGACAGATAGAATAATTATGGAAGAAGATCAATAGCCAACCAAGGTAGCACACCTTTCTCCAAGGCTAGAGCACCAAGAAAGAATAACCAAATACCAAGAAGAAAGTCCAAACCATAATCAAGAGAAAGTCCAACCAAAAGATAAAATACCAGTTGTAGCAGTTGTAACTGCACTCTCTCTCCAAACTTGCACACCACTAGTCTTATGCAGTTGTGAGAGTAACAGTGAAAAATGATCTCTAATGACCTCTATTTATACTTCCTTATCTCACTTGCATGGGATGACTTCTCTTTCTGAAGGATAATAAATCAATATTGAATATTCTATTGAGCCAACTTGTCTTCTAGGGTTATTATCCAACATTTTAGGGTTTCTCTTACTTCCCGAAATATTCTAGTCTTGTCAAAGGTTACACGTGGAGGTTAATACCTCTCGCTGCTACCATCATATCACCATTTCCTCCTAGATAGAGAGGTATTAAAGGCAATGGTCTTCAGCAAAAACAGACCATTCAACCGGTAGCCTCATCATAGCCACACAAGCTATCTCATGATCACATAGATCAAATCATGAGAAACATTATCACTATTAGTATCATCTGATAACATCAATTGCATCATCTCTCGAATCCATACATCATCTAAGTAATTGGGCATGATGTTGAATAAGTCACTCACTCCATAGAGTGATACAAGAACCATTCTTTTACATATGTCCTAGAAGAATAATTTTTCCAATAGATGTTGGAAGCCATGCCATGGGATACAAGGACTATTCTTCTAATCCAGACATACGTCCTAGAAGAATGATTGTCCTGGACCATTTTCCCTCCAGCCTCTACTTTGAACTGATGGAAAATATTTTTCCTATACTAATATTTCCACTCTAGTCACTACATTGAAATCAGGGACATGAACTATTCTTCTAATCCGTAAATACGTCATAGAAGAATAGTTATCCATGGTACATCAACAATTTGTCAACCTGGACCATTTCCACATGGAGAATGTCTATCCACCAACAATATTTTAACCTAGACCATCCTCCATAGGAAGGATGTCTCTCCACCAACAATCTGTCCTTCCTGGACCATTCTCCACTTGTAAAATGTCTTTCCATCATCACACTAACTAGCCATCTAGCTCGAAATCATCTCTAACACTAGTGGTAGTCTCCATGGAAATAAAAAAAATACCATCCAATAGAACACAATTGTGTATATCCATAGTGTACACAACTAGTATCCAGTGGTACACAACCAAAACTAGTAGCACATGGCTACTAACCAGTGACACATAGTCACAACCAGTGGAACACATCCACCACATTAGCATACATCTACTCTCCAGAGACATAAATTCTCCACAACAATCATATCATCTGATATCAACCTACATAACAATATCATGATACAAATAGAGTCATCTAGGACATTCTTCCACTCACATATTTGAGATATACAAGAACATATTCCATCATAAAGTAAAACATTAACCATGGGCTATCTGGACTATTATTCCCAAGTATAGAAGAATAATTGTCCCTGATTTCTGAGCCTAGACCATTCAACTAACTGGGCCATTCCTTCGGCACTAATAATATTGAAACCTAGAGAGGATGAGTCTGCCCTAGGGAATTCTTGTCTCTGATTGTTGAACCTGGATCATTCACCTAAATGGGCCATTCCTCTAGCACTGATCATAGTGAAACATGGAGAGAATGATTCTGCCCTAGAGAATGACTGTTCGGACCATTTCCTATGGAAATGATTCTCTTGCACCAATCTCCAAAACAAACCATTCTTCGAAACTGCTCACTACTATAAACTTCGAAAAAATGACTGCCCAATGAGGTAGACCATTCTACTTGAACACTACTCAAAGTGACTGCCAAGAAGAATGATTGTCCTAGACCATTCCCCCACACTGGCCACAAGGAGAATCACTATTTATGGTACATCAACAATCTATCCGACCATTTTCATTACGAAAATAATTGTCCAATCTGGAGCATTTTATGAATTGAAAAATGATTGTCCGTTAGAAATCTCAAACCACTTTTTGAACTGGAAAGGAACTTCCCAACCTGGACCATTTTCCAAACTAGAAAATGACTTTCCATTTCTTTTGAAAAAAAAAAGAGGTATTCTCGGATGATTTTGATGACTTTGTGGCTAGATTCATGGATTTTCATTGGAGTCATCATTCTTATCTCTTTCACTTTATAGAGGAATATTTCCATAGCTGTAAGAATGGACTGGTGGTTTATTTCTTGTTCTAGTATTCAATTTTTTCAACTATATATGTTCTTAAAGAGCGAAGCATTTTTTCAGTTTATGATCTAGTTATTTGAATGTATTATATGGAAGTTTGTTTATACTCAAGCATAGTAACAACTAATCTAGCTAGTGTGGGGGTGTACATAAATAAGCTCAATTCATGAGCATTTGGTTTAGTTTTCATAATGTATTTCATATTTTGATTAGTTTATAGTGTGAAATAAAGAAGCATAGCTTCTCTTAAATCATGAACATACTAGAGTTCACAACATATGATTGTTTCTCAGTCTCCTAGCAGTTGAGTTTGTATATTGGCACGAACAGGTTATAAGTTGCAAACATTTGGAAGGAGGAGAATGACTCCATATCCCAATGGAGATACTAGAATTTTGTTCAGTTTGCTAGTTTGGATTTCAGTTTGTTTTTTTCATCAGTTCTTTCAGTTTTCAATTTGAATAAAGTTGCATGGATGTTCTCAGTATCAGGCACATGTCTACAAAAGTTCTTGGCAGCTCACAGGGAGCATGCCATCCCCCATGGAGCCAATGTTAGCTATGATATTTGCATTGTCAAATTTGGGTCTTAAAGATTCATATTTTTCCTATATACTCAAAATAATTCCTTCCTATATCGTTTTCACTATTATTAGGTCTTATGAGAAGTTTTGAAGATTGAAATTTAATTTTTGAAACATGCGCTACAGGAAGTTCCCACAACAACATGTTTTCAAGAAAATGACATAGTTTTTGGTTTTGGAGATAGTTTTGTGATTATAATGGATGAATTTAAACATTTTTTTATACTTCATACACCATTTTTGATAATCAACAAAGAGTTTTGGAGCAGTCTTGTATGAAAAATGAGAAAACAAATTGTTGAAAACATGAAAGTTTTTGGAAATGACTATTTGTGTAGTCAAGTTAAAACTCAGTCTCTGACCAAATAGGGAGGAATTTATTAAAACAATAGTATTTTCTCAATAACGATCTCATCTCCAAAACCCTCTCTCATTTTTTACACAAGTGTCATGATTTGGGAGATACAACGAGATCTTTACAAATCATTTTTTAGATTTGAAAATTCTGGAATTTCCTATTTTAGTAATCATCTTTGGGCATAGATTATGAGGAGATGAAGAGTTATTTTCCAAAATTTTAAGAGGATTTTATCAATAACGATCTAATATAAAAAAAACCTCTCTCCGTTTTTACACATCTATTATGGTTTGGGAGATACGAAGTGATTTTTCAGCCCTATGTTTCAGAAATTTGCCATATGTTGTGAAATGGGACATCCAACCCTTAGTTCGATTCCACACGTGTCATGAGGAGGTTTCAAGTCAGGAAGACAAATGGATGTTCAAGGAGGATATTTTTTCTAAATATCCTCAAATATTTGATGTGATTTTAATTTATTTAATGCTTTAAATGTCAAACCCTACATTTTAGATATGGAACTGATTTTCTAGATTTTTTGTGATCTTGTTGATATGACTAAATGCAAATTTGATGCTAGGAGGTGTCATATATGTCTATTTTGAGTAGATCAGATCTATACTTTGAGGATTTATTTTCTATCTCATATATCTATAAATCTCATGGAAAATCATATGTAAAAGGGGGGGAATTCAGTCTGAGGGACTGAGAGAGAGCTGCATAGGGGTTCGATCTCTGTTTTGGTTTGATATTTTATATCTAAAGATTGTTTTGACTCATATTTCCTATGTAAAGACTTCATCCACTAATAAATTTAATGGTTAGTTTATGTTTTCTTTCTCTATTGACCATCTTCCTTATTTTTTCAAAAACACCCTGTTGATGTTATATGATTGTATGACAAATGCTTATGTGCTGAAAATGTTGCTTTAAAGGATTTTCAGGAATCTTTGCCACATTGGTGTTTCTTCTCCTTAAATCTTATTTGGGATGGATGTCTAGATAAATATTTATTTTTCTGCTGCATAAATACATTAAGGAACAATAATATTTATTAGTTTAATTATCATTTTTTTCTTTCCTTTCTCCCAATCACATCATACAAAAATTTAAGCCACTAATCATTAGTTTTTTTTATCTAACTTTTTGCCCCTAGGTAAGTGATATTAATAGATCATATCATTATTCCTTTTCAAACCAAGCAATATCTATCCATCTCTAAAAATCCTTATTGAACATTTTGAAACAAGGTGTGCTAGGATTGACTCAATATCAGCCTTGATTTGACTTCTAGTGCTAACTAAAATAATTCTTGATATCAATGTGCTTTGACCTGTCATGGAACACCGAGTTCTCTGAAAGCTTAAAACAACTCTAATCATCACAATATGTCATGATCAAATCCAACACCTGATCAGACAATCCAGAAACCAACTTATGGAGCCACACTGCTTTCGTAAAAGCATCACAAGCTACAATATACTATGCTTTTGTAGTGCTAAGTGCATCAGACTTATGTTTCCTACTAGCCCATGACATTATGGAAAACATCAAACTGAAACATATCCAAGTAGAACTTATTTTTTCATCTGCACTCCCTCCCAATCTGAATCAATAAATCCATTCAACTGTATATCATAACTTAAATGTTCCACACAACAAATATCCAATTGCATATTCTCCAAATACATTAACGAGCCAATAAATTATCGATACAAAGACGGGTCTACTGGATTAGAGTCTCTCAACTTCTTCATATCTATCATCATGGGATTTTTCCATGGATTTGCAATCCATCATCCCAGACTTCTGAAGAGTCATTTCAATATAATTCCTAGGTCATAGGAAGTTTTCACCATGCTTCTGCTATACATGAGAGGCTCTGCACCAAGTTTTCTTGAATCCATACAAGGTCTTATTCCATCTACATACAAGGGCCTCTTTTTGGTATACCTGTTATAGAAATATTTTCCTCACCCTATACAAAATTGCTCAGAAGGACTTTTCCATTTCCCTATGCAGACTTGAAGTCCCCTTTTGCAGTTCCCAAAGCTAAAAATTTTAGTTTTCCACATATATGCGCCCTAACAACTATACAACATGTGTATACGTAGGTTGCACCATTACAACATGCATACTTTGGGTTTTGTGCTCAAAATTAAAAATGGTGTCGAGTTTCCATGTCATGTTTGGAGATCCATTATCCTTGCCCATCCATATACTGGAAACGTTCCAACTCGACCCTTCATTTCCATTTGAAGGCTATAAATGGGCCATATCCAACCTGTGGAGAAGAGGAGAAGAATTCAACTTTGAGAGCAAAGTTACTCTGGAGAAATTATTCACTTCATATTGAATCTACATTCCTTTGTCCTTTTAAGTCTGAACGCATTATTCAGCCCCCAAGATCTTCCCTATTTGATGGAGAACCTCATTGTATCTCTTATATGATCTCTTTATCTTTATCTTGTCCCTCTTATATGAGCTCTTTATTTTTATCTTGTCCCTCTTATATGAGCTCTTATTGTATATTTATCTTGTCTCGTTAGCATATTTTCTTATATAACATACTTGATATTAGAGTTCATTTATGCATTCATTTCCATCTATTGTGGTCTAGCCCATGCCATAAATTTATTTTCTACATAACAGAATTGGTGACCATACTAGGTATTGAATCTTCTTTTTTGGGTTTGGAGTGTTTTTATCCTTTGATTGCTCTCATTTATATTGAGTTTATTTTCTTCTGATTGCTTGTCATCCTCTGTTCATTTTGAGTATGAGTTTCTTTGCCTTATCCTTAACCTGGCAGTGTTTCAATACATATACGTGGTTTTTTCTCTGACATTCGTGTACATACACGAGCTTTCGTTCTGTAAGAAGCGTATATATGTGATTTTCTCCTGAACATATGCGTACATCATCCTTATTTTCTTGATTGTTCAGTTTGATGTTTTATGGGTAAGTTTTGATGGTTGTTGAGTCTTCTTAAGTCTCTGTCATGACTATTAAGTGCCTTCAGAGTGATAGAAAACCTTTTTTTGGTTGAATTTTTGAGCGTTTTTATCTTTCTAATCATCATTTTCATTGGTTGTCCTTGCATCCTGGGATGGGTGTTTGCTTCTTGATATTCTACTTGGTTTTTCTTTGTTTACATACAATAGGGTATTTATATAAAGTTGTAGTTCACTTCTTGTATTTTCATTCTTTTATATTGGAAATACAAAAAATAACATTTTTCATTGTTTGCATTTGATCTCTTGGGTTCTTGTCATTAATCTTAGTACATGTATGGAAAGATTGCATCTTATTTGAAATTGTAGAATTGAATTGAAAGTTGCATTTTGAAAATCTTATCATTTATTTGGAATTGAAGTTAGGACTTTTCATTTTATTGATATTCATTTCTTTTACTTGCTAATTCATATCATCATCAATTTCACGATCGCATCTTTTGAGTAAGAAAAGCCACTAAAAGTAATGCTAATAAATTTAAAATTGATTAGAAATGATTTTATTTTTCAGGGTGCACAAACTAGCTTAATATTTAGAGCCTTGGAATAAGATTTTGTGAGTAAAATTCTCGAAGGCTATTAAACTCAACATATGTGTCTGACTAAGGGAGTGGTGAAATCCATTATATAATTGGTGACATCATGAGGCTCCGATGACATCAGAGTTAAGCATGAGGTAACACAAATTTGGTTGAGGGGATATCCCCCCAATACCTTCTTAGCATCATAGATATTTCTAGGGATCTATTCGTATATGGGGGTATTGCTAGTACCTTTACCTCAGTGAGAGGCAGTGCTTTCGAGATTTCGTGCTTTGTTACCCTGCCCATACAGTGGACCTAACTTACGACTTTTCTTCTGCACATTGGTTATATCGTGATGGCTTAGTTGCTTGACATAGGTAGCCACATAGGTAACCTACAAGGGTTATTTAGCAGGTACCCTGGGTCAGATAAGGGTCAGACAACACACAACCTTTATGGAAGATTACCACTCCAGGGGGATCTGACCGACTAGTTGTTAAGCCCATGAGGGCCCTTATAACTTTTTTTGATACCTCCTCTCTTTGGAAGGGAGTCTCATGCCCCTCTTGGGTGAGACATACCTACTTTAGGGAGGGAGGCCCCTTTTAACCACTTTATCATGTTTTTGTACATTTTGGCCTTTTGCTTATTTTGTGTGCTCTTTGATTATTAGTTGGAATTATTTTTTTTTTTTTTATATCTCAAGTCTTGATTCATCATGGAGCCAGACCAGCTTCCTTGCAGGTCTCATGATTTGTTAAGGTTACCATCGCATCTTGATTCTTTGTCTTCTAAAAGGCATAAAGTTATCAAATGTGGTACAGACACATCCACCTACCAGACTTGTGGTCATACAAGTATGGGTGCTGAGTCAAGTCAGAAAGATATTGGGAGTCCTTCCACTCCCATACCCACTATAGTTAGTGGTGCTCCTTTGACACCTTCAACCACCATGGCTGTAGTGCCAGAGGTTCCCATCATCACTCTTGTCCGACCTATAGTTAATACTCAATTTGTAGTCACGAACCCTTTTGGGTCTTCTTTTCATTCATTGGCTACAATACTCAGTCTATCCCTACAACCTCTATTCCTTTTTCTTATGGTATGGTGAATTTTACATCGCAATTTTCATCCTCCATTCCACCATCTGATCCAAATACTAGTATTAGACTTGGGGGCATGGCTCCTCTCGATATTCCATTCTTTTTTGGTAGTGCTCATATACCTCAAATGACTCCTACAGTTGGAATCCTACCTCCTTTTCACCACGGGTCTAATCATGGTCTTAATGCTCCTTGATGGAGTGGTCAACCTGGAGGACAAGTTATTGCTTATGTTTCATCCTTTACACCTACCTCCTCCACACTAATTATGACCAACACATTTCGCATGACGAATCCACCTCTATCCTCCATATTCACACCCGAAGGAGGTCAGTTTCACACCTTGGGAAACCCCCAACCTGGAGCTACTCTGGTTGGGGGAAATATTTACAATTATCATCATAACATTCCTACTGGAATGGTTCCCAACCAACCCCTTATGAATTTGTTTGAAGGGGGGTTTTACAATCCCAGATAGGGCCATGGTGCTTACCAGAACCTTGTATGGGCTATGATTCCCCAACAACAATATTTCTCAGGATATTGGGGCCAGATATTGCAACCCTGCATCCCTTTTCTGGACACACTCAATTTTCCAGACTTTTCTAGATTAATGAATGACCATGTGCATCATGACTCGATATGGACCCCCATCCCCACCAAGATTCCTTCAGATATTCTAAAATTCGAGGGAAATACTGGTGAGGATCTTGGTTATCATGCCACTACCTTCCATCTTTGGTGCTCTTCTAATTCCCTTAACGACGATTCTATTCTTTTAAAATTGTTTCAACACACCCTCATAGAGTTTGTAGTGAAATGGTACATAGAGCTACTATGGGGACATACATAACTTTTAATCAGATGGTTTTAGTCTTCCTCAACTACTTCTGATTGTCAGTTCGTTACGATACCGACATAGAACTTCCATCGGCCTTCCACTAGGACAAATCCACCCATATCTCGGATCACATCGAAGAGTGGAATAGAAAGAAGAGGTTGATCAAGGCCTACATTCCTCCAGAGTTCCTTTTGGAATGGTTCCTTAAGGATTTAAAGCCTTATGTTTTGAAGGATGTTTCTACATTTGGAGTTACATATGAGGAAGAAGGGATTTTTAAATCCCAATAATTAGACCTTATATACGCTCATTCTGGGATGTTATACAAAATTCTTCCAGATGCACCGAGGTCAAGCTACAACCCTAGAAAAAATTATGGGCCTCATGTCGATGGAATTTTAGGCTCCGAAAATGTCAAATATCTAGACTTGGTGACAATCCAGTTGAAAGAGTTGTCTCTAAGACAATATGTACGATGAAAAGCTTCGTCTATGTCCTCCACTCCCACTTATTCGATGGACGTACATTCTGTGCAATCGTCGACTAACTCGAATGGTAACCAACAACCAGGATGGAATAAAAGGAAAGGACGTGGTAACAATCGTAAGGGTGGGAGGTATAAGAATACTATTAAAACCAAGGAAAACGCTAATAATGAGAAGTCTAATAATAATGTTGGTGAGGGAAAGAAATAAAGGCAAAAGGTGAAGTTTTCTTGCAAGCTTTCATATGAATGATCACCTTACCCACTTTTTCCCCAAACTTGTAGAAGCTGCAAGGATTTTATCTCTACTGCTCGCTTTGCTAACTAATCCTTTTCCCCATAATCAACACATGGCCTCAGCTCCTCGAATGTCAAAAATGTGGCGAGTGGAATTCAAAACCCACCGAAGTAAGATGATGACAGTCTATGCATCAATATGGTCAAGTCTCAGGTTAATGTAGCCACTCGGTCTCGCGATTACAATTCTTCACAAACTGTTCTAGGCCTAGAGTCTCCCCCTCCTCCAGAGGCACCTTTACATGTCAAAACACTAGAGCCCCTACCTCATATTCCAAAAGGAGTACTCAAACACTCTACGCACAACCTTAATGCTAGAGCTTCCCAGAATTATTCTATTGTTGATGATCTAGGTCAAACCCCTTGTGCGATGTCATATCTAGAGGTACTCCAAATGTGTTCTTCGCAGAGGAGTGCCTTGTTATCTATGTTAGGATATCTATACCCCTATGGCTCTAAGTTTATCAACTTTTATGTCATGGATTTGAAACCTCTCTTTCCTTACCATGTGGCTTTCCAAATCCACATGGATTACTCAAAGTATACCATCAAAATGTATTATTATTGATGAAGGTGTTGCAATGTGTGTGATGTCCCTAACCTATTGGAAATCCATTAGCTCTCCAACCCTCTCTCAATATTTGACCATGCTGACTACATTTGACGGTCATTCTTTCTGTCCCCACAATATTATTCCTACCTTCTCGATCTAGTTAGGTGGGAAGATAGTGGAGGTGGATGTCGAGGTGGTTGATGCACCCTTTGAATATAACTTGTTACTAGGACATAATTGGACTTATTCTATGCCTGTAGTTGTATCTTCCGTTTTCTGTACTTTATGTTTTCCTCATGATAGGAAAATCATGATGATCAATTAGTTATCCCTTGCATACACCAACCCCAATGCATCAGTTGGACCATCGATCCATGTGATCAACAATTCTTAGCTGACAAATGAGAATATTTTGTCAGAATGTATTCATCCCTTATGGGTACTTTTGATTTCCTGGAACCAATTCATCATATCTATGCCATGTCCAGTCGGCATGCTTCTTCAATGAGGTTTGTTCCTTTTTTCACTTCGTATTTTAATGATCCTTGGACCCTACCTTCCTCGACTACATCTTGTGAAGGTAAGTCACATACTGGAATGGCTATGCCACTGTCGGTGGCAGAGATAGTGTATCAAGTTGTTCTTGACTCTTCTGTCGACCCAGATCATGTCTCCTCATAGAAAGACAAGGAGGATATTGTTCTTAAGCCTGTGTGGGCCACTTAATTGTCTTTCTCACATGACTACCTTGATGATAATTTACCCTTGGATGAAGCAATCGTAGAGGCCATGAATGGTTCTGATAGGCCATGGGATGATATGCGCCATCTCTCTTATTTCCTCCTAGAGATTTCTAGAATTGAACGAGATGATTTTAGATCTACCTTGAGTGAGATAGTCAGTCATGCTGTAGTTCCACTTGATACGCATGATATTTATGCTGAAGGAAACATGGTGAGTATCTCCCCTACCGTCATGATCGATATCTCTCATATTCCTCGTAAGGTTGAAAATGTATATATTGTTGCAGATTGTTCGTCAGAAGAAATTATGATCTACACTAAACTCTTCAAAGAATTCCGCAATGTATTCACCTGGTCATATGAAGAGATTCCAGGAATCGACCCTCGAATTGTAGAATATGAGATTAAAACCTACCCAGATACTAAACCTATTCAACAACGAATTAGATTTGTCAATCCTAGGAAGGCCCCTGCTATTTAGGCAGAGGTGGAGAAATTGCTTAATGTTGGATTCATCTACCCGGTCCCATTGAATGAATGGGTATCCAACCTCGTTCCCATGAAAAAGAAGAAAGGAACCATCCATGTATGCATGGATTTTAGAGACCCAAACAAGGCTTGTCCTAAAGACAACTTCTCGACACCCTTCATTGATCAGATTCTCAATGAGTGTGCAGGAAGAAAGGTCTTTTATTTTATGGATGGATTTTTAGGATGAAATCAAATTCATATTAAACCCAAGGATCAACATAAGATTATATTTATTTGTCCTTGGGGTACATTTGCATACCAAAAAATACCTTTCAGCCATAAAACATTGGAGAAACCTTCCATCTAGCTATGACCTTCACTTTTCATGATCTCAAGCATATAGTCAAATCTTACCTTGATGATCTCGGTACTCATTCTCACAAGAGAGTGGATCACTCTACCCGCCTTCGGCTAGTTTTTGAAATACGTCGCTATTATCTCATCTATTTAAACCCTCATAAGTGCATCTTTTGCATTAGGTCGAGTTGTCTTCTAGGGTTCTTAGTCTCTTAGACTGGGATCATGGTGGATACTTTAAAGGTTGAGGAAATACTTTGATTTCCTCCCCCATGCACTATTCATCAGCTTCAAGGTTTACAGAGGAAAGATAACTTTTTATGTCGGTTTATATTAAACTATGCTAATATTACTAACAGTTTCATGCGTCTCTTGAAGGACACTCCTTATATATGGGATGAGAAAGCCTAGGAATCGTTTGATTCTCTAAATAAATCATTGGTATTGATTCCTTTGTTGAAGCCTCTAGACTACAATAGAGATTACTTTCTTTATATCTTCGCATTCGAAGGGACGATTGGCATGGGTTTAGTTCAGGAGGATGATGATCTTCATGAGCACGTCGTTTACTATATTAGTTGAAACTTAGTCGACCCTGAACTCAAGTATTCTCATGTTGAGAAGATACCTTTGGTTATTGTTAGAAATAAGAGTCACCCTCAGACTGCTAGAGGATAAGCCGAGTAAGTAGGTTGCTCGCCTGAAGAAAGAAGGGTTGGCTGAAAGGAAAAAGTTGAAGTATCTTATGGATATGTATAATGAAACCATTGATCTAGCCAGGTTTACAACAAAGACATTTCTCCCCCTTCATAGGAAGATTAGAAATCTATACAGGCAGAAAAAAGATTTACAATCCCAGATCATAAAGCTCAGGATAGAGTTACATTCCTTCAAAGATGATTTAGCTCAAAGAAATATCAATGTGTTAGCTCAAGCTGCAACTAGGATAAGTACTAGACTAAGGAGGTGAAATGGAGTGGTTGAAAGACACTCAATTTTGAATATAATCATCCTTGCCTTTTAAAGATTTTGTGGGAAGTATCATGATTATGCCTGCTTAGGAGGCATCTACAAGATTATACACCTTTTGCTAAGGGTTTTGGGCATTTTTGTCTCAAATTTCACAACATAGATAGCTACAGGACATTTCGTAGTGTGTGGTGCTGTGAAATAATCTACACAGAAAAAGTTGCAAGTTTGCTACGACATGTGCTACAAAATGATCCACACCATACAAAAGTTGCACAATCACTATGAAATCCTCCGCAAAATGACCTAGACAGACATAAAAGAAACCTCACTATAGACTTCACTACAAAATTCACTACTAAATCTACTACGAACTAGTTGATATAGTCAACACTTGAGGATTCACTGTGAATTCCTATTTTGATGGGTTTTGAGAGAATCAACGGTCACCAGGTGGCGAGTGAAACTTAGCATGAATGATTGGAGGTTAGTTGGAATTGGTGGAAAAATGGAAATGAAGGAGATGTGCTCAAGGGAAACATCACTCAACAAATATTATGGTTTTAGGATGGTTGCCAACATTTTCCCTATTTTTAGTAAGTTTGTTTTTTCCAATTGTAAAGATGTAAGATTTTCAGTTTTAAGTGGGAGAATCCTAGGTTAGAGGATCCAGATCGAATTGTATGCTATCACTCATTGTTTAGAATATAAATGAAACATTGGAAGGACATTTTTGGGTTCAGATGGTTGAGCATAGACTCCCTTATGTAATGTTTTGATGTAACTGAGGCAAACTCTGGTTTTTATGTATGAGATCTAAGACATTTTGCCTAATAGAAGTCAACTTTCTTTTCCATTATCTTACTTATTTATTACTTTGATTTTCTCATCATTGAATGATTCGATTGAGATCTTATAGTTGTGTTACAATGTATGTCTGATTGTGATGTTGCTGTAATTATTATCAGTGTTTTAAAGTTCATATCAAGAAGTTCTTGTGTATGAGATTTTTATTCATTTTTCTTCTAGTAAGGTCTGATGCTAATAGTAGACTTATTCATCCTTCTTATTAAATTCTTCCATATACTCACACTTATCTTTAAATAACTGACTGAAGTTAGCCAACTTCTCACTTTCTTATGCATTATTTCCTAGAAATTTATGTGTTTGAGCATTCCTATGATGATTTTTATCCATTTCACCCTCTATCATAAATTTACCATTACAAACCTATTTGATGGGTACTAGGATTATCCTCTAGTAGTTTGAGGGTAACTATCAGTGCTAACATTCTTGGCGTCATTGCCAAGGAACGGATTGAAAAAATTTCCCTGGGATTGAATGACAAAGAGATACTAATTCTCAAGGTGCATTAGAAATCAGTACATTGAAAAATAAAACTTGCACCCAATGACTCCACTGCTTTAGTTGTGGATTCTAAAGGAAAACACACAAGGTCTACGCCACATCTACCTCTAGCTACACCTAAATCTGACCTAGAGAATATTATCAAGAAGGGAAAATATTCTCAAGAAGGCTTTTCAACTGCTATACCAGGTACTTCTAGTCATTTTCCTGATTCCACTTTTAAAATAGTAGTAGTTATATATAGTACTCCTCTTTACCCTCTATTGAAATTTCTAGAAATTCAGATCTTGAAGATTTCCCTGTAGAATACTCTTCTTTTTCTCCCAAATTGAAAGAAGAAAGTTTTGAATTTCTTTCCTCTCCTGATGTTGTAAGCCATTTTAGACTTGAGAGATTAGAATATTTTCCTACCTTGGGTTCTCCTTCTCCTCCTTCTTTTAAAATTGTTGTGACTAAAGAGGAAGAAACCTCAATGACCTTGGAATCTACACCATATTCCTCCAAGACTCAGCCTCTCCTTGTGAAAACTAAAATATCTCCATCCTATACTCCTCCTTCTCCTAAGTTACACATAATCAAGACTATAGTTGTACCAGTCAAGACTCCATATCCTCCTTGTTCTCCTAGAACTTATAATCCAATGGCAGTTGCTAACCTTCCTTGAAATAGGATGGATGCCATAATAGTTGCTAGGTATTCCCCTCTTGTGTTGCCTCAACCTATGAATGCTCTCCCATTTGGAGACTACCTTAAGTACATTCCCAAGTTTACAGGGGAAGAGGACATAAATACAGAGGAACACCATGCAACCTCTTATATCTATGCTGGCAATCTTAATATTGAGAATGAATATGTGTTGATGAGAGTTTTTGTTCAAATCCTTGATGGTGAGGCTAGGAAATGGTTTAGGGGTTTAAATCCTAGATCTATTGCTAGAATTGAAGCTTTGGATGATGATTTTCTGAGGCATTTGGGAGATAAGAAATATTTCCTATATTATATTACAAATTTTGGGTCACTCAAGAGGAAAGAAGGGGAATCTGTTGCAGACTTTTCAAAAATATTTAATAAAATGTACAACAAAATCCCCACATAAATTAATCCCATGGAAAATTCTTCCAAGATCACCTATGTTGATGCTTTTGACCCTGATGTTTGTCTCATGTTGAGAGAAATAAGATCTACCTCTCTAGATCATATGCAAGATGCAGACTTGGAGGTAGAATCTAACATATTGGAACCTGACAAGATTAGGGTAAAATATGATAGATATAAGAGAAAAAGTAGGGCTGAAGCTTCAACCTATGATTCCTCTGCCATCAATCCTCAAGTTGATGAACTAATAAAATTGTTAAAATCACTTTCTGCTGAAATGGAAAAGATGAAACTTAAAGGAAAACAAAATTATAGAAACACACAAAATGCTCATAATAGAGAAAATTTGAGAATACCTAACAATGCCCCTTAGGTCCTTCAAAGATATCAAATAAATAGGTATAGGTATGATCAAAATGTCCAAGCCCCTCTCCAAAATAACCTGGTTGATGATGAAGTAGGAGAGGATGAAGAAACTGATCCATAAATTCATTTTCTGGGTGATACCTCTCCATCCCCTCATTTAACTCAGTCTGCATATGAAGAGTCTCTTATGGACACCCAATTGAATGAATTGAGTAAAGGGGAAAAATCCAATGAAAATCCAAATAAATACAACTTAAGGTCAAAAAATAAAGAGGGGAATCCTAGCACATCAAACCAGCCCAATAAAACAAAAAATTATGTTTATGATGTGGTTTCTAGTAGTAAAGAAAAAGAGGAACAAAACCCTCAAATAGTGGTTAAGACTCCTATCCAAGAAATTGAGGAGATTCTAAAATCTCCATCTTTCTTCAACTTTGAGAATGGAATTCAAAATATAAATATCACAATACCCTTTTTAGAGATGATTAAAAATGACGAGTTAAAAAAATATATTTCCAATATGTTGCAACCTGAATATTCCTCCAATTCCATAGACTTGGTGAATCTTCAAGATGAACAACCAATAGTCATATTGGGACCTTTAGTATAAGATAGGGATGACTCTTTTGCTCCATTCTACACATCATTAAATATTCATGATAAAGTTTTGTGCAATTTCTTGATGGAATCGAGTGCATCTCATAACCTCATGCCTAAAACTATCATGGATGAGCTTGGTCTAGAAATTACAAAAATTTATCATAACCTATACTCTTTTGACTCTAGAAAAGTGAAGTTACTTGGAGTGATCAAAGACCTGGTTTTTACCTTGTTTCAGTTTCCCATGAAGAGTGTGGTCATGGATATTGTGGTGGTTGATGTCCCCCCCTAAGTTTGGGATGCTATTGTCAAGATCTTGGATCAATAGACTAGGGGGATCTTTACATATGGACTTTTCATATGCCACTATTTATGTATTTGGAGGAGAGCATAGAGGGATTTATAAGGAAGCACAACTAGATTACATCATCAATGATGAATCTAATCCTACAAACCACCCCATTTATGTAGTTGATACTAATTTAGGATCCAGTATTTTATAGCTCATTAATTCTCCTCAATCACCCATTGAAATTAGAAAACAGCCTATTAAAAATTGTGAGATTTGTCCTCAAAATACCCATGTGTGGAAGATGTGTTTTGATGGAGCTTCTTCTAAAGAAGGTGTTGGTGCTATAGTGGTGTTTATTTACACAACTCAAGAAATAATATCTTTGTCTTATAAACTAGAATTTGAAACTATAAATAATGTTGTAGAGTATGCGGCTCTTGTTTTGGGTTTGTGGGCTACTAAAGATATGAATATTGAAGAGTTAATAGTGTTTGGAGATATTGAATTAATTATACATCAAGTTAAAAATTTGTATCAAGCCAAACACCCCAGGTTAAGGACTTATAGAAATGAAGTTTGGGATCATATTGATAATTTATTCTGAACTTTTAATATGTCTTTTGTTCCAAGAGAAGAAAATACTATGGAAAATTATTTGGTTGTTTCTACAAGTAATTTTAAAATTCCTTTTCCCCCCAAGCTCAAATATGATGTGGAAGTGAAGTATAGACCCTCTATACCTGACAATGTCAAATGTTGGAAAGTCTTTGAGGATGATCTTGAGATCAAAATATTTCTGGAAACCGTGGAAGATTTTTATGCTCTTCATATTGATCAAGATCACGATGATACCACAAGCCCTCATGCTGAATTATAAATATAATTTTTGTGGTTTTCTCCCGAAAGGTTTTTTATGGTTGATTAATGTTTGAAAAATTAAAAAATGGTCTTATACTAATTCACCCCCCCCTCTCTCAGTATAAGTGTGTGATCAATAATTTGTATCATAGTAGGTTCCTTCAGAAATAGTATAACCACTACAAGGTAGATATCGAGAGCATATGTGGTTGGTCAAGAAGGTTTCTCCACAAATAGGGCTATGTTGTTGGACGGAACAAACTATTCCTTTTGAAGAATAAGGATGCAAACCTATTTAATGGCCCTTGGTTTTGATTTTTTGAAATTAGTCGTGACTGGTTATACAACCCCAACAACTCCACCAATAGATGTGGTCGAGAAGAATCCTAGTGAAAATAATGTAAAATCCATGAATGTCATCTTGTGTGGTGTATCATAATCTGATTTTGTCAAGGTGATGCATTGTAGACTAACAAAATAAATTTGGAACAAGCTTCAAAATATCAATGAAGGTTATGACAAGATTAATATAGAAAGGCTCCAAATTCATAGAAGAAAGTTCCAGAGATTGAAAATGAAAGAGGAAGAAAATGTTGCATCCTATCTCCTTTGTTTGGATGGAATTTTCAACACTATCAGAAGACTTGGTGAAAATGTTGAAGAACCAATGATTGTACAAAAGGTGTTAAGGTCACTCCCCTTAATATTTCATGCCAAAGTTTCCTCCATTGAAGAAATAAAGGATCTTGATTCATTAACAATGGATGAATTGCATGGGATCCCGACGACATATGAATGAAGATAGAGAAAGAAAATATGTTGGAAAACTGAGAGGGGGGTGGTTGAATCAGTTCTTACTATTCTTAAACAATTATGCCTATTTTAAACTCTTTACATAACACTCAATGACGATCACAATAATGTAGGGAGGTAAGCAATAGAATATTCAACATCAATTACACACATGAAATATATAGCGATACATATTTCATGAGGAAACCCATAAAGGGAAATATGAGCTCCAACTCCTCCTGAGGCTACAACCTCTATTTTACAAGCAACAACTTGTTGGGAGAACCAACTCTTTGGTTTCTCTAACACCCACTTGAAGGAAGAACCAACTCCCTGAGTCTTCCAACACCAATTGGATGGAAGCAACAACGTCCATTCATACAAGCACCAACATGTATAATAGAGAACAATAGTTCTCCCTTGCACCACCCTACCACCCTGGTTTGTCTGGCTGCAACCAGATGGAATATAAAACTCCATGTGTTCAAGCACCTACTTGAAACTCTGAGGACAACAATCCTCCCTACCACCCTGGAATATGAATATTTACTTTTCTTAAATTTATCACAGTGATACAACATTTATCAATGGCTTATGAGTCTCATCATTGTTCTGCTACACCTCTCTGTGAGCTATTTCCCTTCTATGCACTATGTCTATGCATGCTCTTCACTACATCATTGTTCTTCCCTTTGGATTGTTCACTGCATCTCTTCCTCACAACTGCATAGCTAACCAGTAGACACACCTCACTTCTCTGTCCTGCATATTTTTCTCACGTTGAGTCCTCTTCTTGATCATCATTACAACTCCTCATCATATCTGGTGGTTAGCACCATGTGTTTATCATCAATGAGTCTTATGTCGAGATTCCTTAGCTTCTCTGGCAATCTAAACTCTTGATATTTTCTGTCAGTTACAACCAGTCAATTATGGATTCTTTGGATTCTAAGCTACTTCCTTGATGTGATCACTAGTGGTGACCATACGCCTGGCCTTAATGAGTGCTTATCAATTCAATGACCATGATTCATTCTCCTGAAATGGACGAATGTCGTAACTTTGGCACTTTGCCCTTCGAAACTTTTGGGTTTCAAACATTTTGAAACTTCTGAATCAGAATTCCTGAGCAGATCGGATGGTTCACATTACATCTTGGAACTAGATCAATGGTTAGCATTAATCCTTACAGTCATCCTTCATTTCTTAATCTGTCGGCCAGGACTTAATCAAACAATGAGATGTATGGCCACCTTTTACTCTGCGACTTTGTCTATTATTCTTATGCTATCCTTCCACTGTATTCTGATCAACGGTTGATAGTACACATGACATCATATCGACGGTTGAGATCTCTTTCAGGTCTTTGGACTTCAAAGATTTCAAGTCTCAACCTTTCTTTCCTCTGTACGTCAATATTCCGAAGCTAACAAGCCTCTGACGCGTGTCCCTCTCAGATTAATGGTCGAGATATCCTTAGGTCTCCGGACTTCAGAGATTTAAAATTTCAACCTGTTTTTTCCTCCGGAGTGATCACCTATTGAGTTGGTGATTTGATGGTGGAGACAGCTTGATGTTGATTAACGTTTTCACTTACACTATCCTTCCACTGTGGTATATCAATGGATAAAACTAATCCCGAAGTGATATTCATATTGGACATCTTATGTCCACTTCTGGTCTTCAGCATTGGGGACTTTGGGTTTTTGGGTGAGTGCTGGTGGTAAAACTCTTGAAGAAAAACTCTTGGAGTGACGTAACTCTTGCATCACTTGATGATGTGTCACGAGCCTACAAGCTACCACATGTCACTCAGATTCGTGATTTGCATGTACCTGAAATGTAGATTTCAACTTGACACTTGTTGTTCTCTGATTGTGCCACATGTCCTTGTGATGTAGACTATTGACATGGTTTGTCACATTTTCTTGTTGATGTCAACATAGATATCTTGATGTGACACATGTTTATCTACTTGATCTAACGATGAGGATAGTATCTTAGATCGACGGCTGAGAGAAACTTTGTATCTTCATCCTTCGAGACTTTATGACTTTTGACATTTGAAACTCCCAAAGAAATTCTCCCAGAGTGATGTAACTTACTTACGTCACTTGTTTACATGACACGAGCCAATTTCCCCTTGATTCTTGTCATCATCTGATGATGCCACATGTATTTTATGACATGGTATACTGACGTGGTCTATGGACATGGAATTTCTGATGTGTTCTGTCATATGCCCTTTTGTTGACGTGGTTTGGTGACCAGTAGCCCTGATCCAACGGTCCTCATTCTTCCTCCAAATCTGATAGTCATTACTCATTTCAGATTTTCGGGATTCGGGTATTTCACATCTCAAACATTCTTGAGTGTAACCTTCTCACAACTTTAGACTCAAATAAAATGGTGTCCGTTGATTAGGGTCTTAGATCGACGGCTCGATCTTTTTGCGATGTAGCTTTTCTATCTTATCCTGTCCTTCCACTCGAGAGTGATCTGACGACTAATGGTAATTCCCATAATCGAATTCACAATCATTTTTCACCGCTTATCCTATCCTTCCACTCAAAAATGATCCGACGGTTGTGAAGATTCTTGAAGCAGATTAATGGTCGATGATAATTGCAGAACTGCAACTTGCGAGTGATTTAACTTGTCACCCAAACGTTGCAATGGGAATATGTGTGCTATTGGAGAGTCAACCAAAATTGTTGATCTTCGAAGATATAATATCAGATGGTCCTGAATAATTGCGGGATTGGAACAAGAATTATGTTTAATTCTCCTTTCAATCTCTGCAATTCATCCCTTCCGTAGATTTGGCAATTGCGCATCCGACAGTCACGATTTAATCTGACTTAAACTCATTGTTTGTTGGATCAACTGTAGTCGTAGATCTTTGAAGCTATGATATCTGATGATCTAGATAGATTGCGGGATTGTAACTAGCGATTATTTTAATTCATCTTTCACTCCCTTCATTTCATCCCTGTCATTGATATGGCTTGCATATCCTGCGGTCTTGATTTGATCTGAGTTTTATCACACCATCTCTTCTAAGCTTTTGATTTTCATTCATTAACTTTCCTCAACTTTTTCTTCCTTCTACTCTGGCTTTTTTTCTTGTGTCAATGAAAAGCACACTCTCTCCTACAAAACATGCAAACAATATCCCCCTTTGGCATTGATGGAAACCCTCAAAGGCAGTGCTAGACTGCTTGGCCCTCCAACTATAGCATCTAGACCACTCCTTTTCTCCCCCTTTGACATCAATGTCCAAGAAAACATGCTCCCCCTGAGCTATTGCAATACTCTTTCGGAGGTATCAAATATTCAACCAACACATACTCCCCCTAACAGGATATAATTGCTTAGGTGAGATTATGGATGACACCCAACTTCTGATGAAGATATTAAAAATGTGTCTTGGCTAGGGGTTTAGTAAATATGTCTACAATTTGTTCTGTGGAAGGAATATAATTCAACTGAACAACTCTGTTTGTAACCTTCTCTTTGAGAAAATGATACTTTATTGGGATATGATTTGTCTTTGAATGGAGAACATGATTCTTTGAGACACTAATGGCACTGGTGTTATCACAATGAAGTGGAATTGGATCAGTATAAGTTACCTTCAAATCTGTAAGAGTTTGTAACATCCATAAAATCTGAGTGTAGCAAGTAGCAGCAACAATGTAATCTGCCTCTATAGTTGATAATGAGATAGGTCCCTTATTTTTACTAACCCATGATACTAATGAATCACCTAAGAAGAATGCACCTCCATTGGTGCTCTTTCTCTAATCCAAACAGTTTGCCTAATCAACATCTGAATATGCAATTAATTGTAAGTTATGATTTCTAGGATGCCAAAGGGAATAATTCATTGTACCCTTCAAATATTTGAATATCCTCTTGACAGCTGCTAAATGACTTTGTTTAACGGCAGACTGATAACGAGCTACCATTCGAACAACCTGCATTATATCATGACGGGATGTTGTGATGTACAATAGACTGCCTATCATTGATCGATATGTTATTTGATCAACATTAGGTGAAATATTATCTTAATTGAGCTTGCAACCAACCACCATAGGTGTACTAAAAGGAGAGAAATCTTCCATCTAAAACCTCTTTAACATCTCTTTCAAATAATTTTCTTGAGAGATAATTATCCCTGCAGAACTCTGATTGATTCGTAAACCAAGAAAATATGACAGTTCTCCTATCATGGACATCTCAAACTTATTCTGCATTGAATTAGCAAACCACTGAACTGAAAGGTCATTAGTGCATCCAAAGATAATGTCATCTACATAAACCACAACAACTAATAAATCATCACCTTCAGATTTTATATATAGATTACTATCAATAGTAACTTTCTTGAACCCTTTGTCCTGTAGAAATTTGTCCAGTCTATGATACCAAGATCATGGTGCTTGTTTCAATCCATATAATGCCTTTTTCAACTTACTTACATAGCTGGGATTATCCGTCAGTGAAAATCCTTCAGTTTTATCCATGTATACTTCTTCTTCTAGGTCTCCATTAGAAACATATGACTTAACATCCATCTGATATACTTTAAAGTTCTTATGAAATGCATAGGCCAGAACCATTATGATGGCTTCCAATCTTTCCATTGGTGAAAAATTTTCATCAAGATCTTATCCTTCAACTTGTGCATACCCCTTACAGACCAATCTGGATTTATTCTTAACAATTTGTCCTTGTTCATTTATTTTATTCTTAAACACCCATTTGGAACCAATTACATTGTTATCTACAGGTCTAGGAACAATCTGCCAAGTATTGTTCTTCTCAATCTGATCCAATTCCTCATTCATTGATTTTAACCAATTTGCATCTTCACGGGCTTCATTGAAGTTCTTGGGTTCCACCATGGATATGAAAGCTATATGTGATTGCTCGATGTTTTTTGTCATCCTTCTCCTGGTTTGTACACCTTTGTCTTTATCACCAATTATCTGACTTGCAGGATGATTCTTTTGAGTAATTCTGGAGGAAGGATTAGATGTTGTCTGTTGATTTGAGTCTGCCTGAGTATTTGCATCTTCATCTGAATCAGAGCCTTCTTGTTTTGATTCTTGGACATGTTCAGCTTCAACTTCAACTATATCCTCTATTGTTGATTCAATATTTCTCACCTCTCTTACTGGGACTCCTTCATCAACTTTTAGGTCAATACAATCAACCAATTTTTGCAGCCTCTTATTATAGCATTAGTATCCTTTACTTTTTGTAACATACCCTAAGAATATTCCTTCATCCTCCCTATCATCATACTTTCCAAGTTTTTCATTATTATTCATTATGTAGCACTTACTCCCAAAGACTTTGAAGTGTTTGATTGTAGCAGGTCTTCCATGACATGGTTCATAAGGTGTCTTGCAACTGTGTGGTCTGAGATGAGCTTTGTTAATAATATGGATTGTTGTGTGTATTGATTCTACCCAATAGGTTTGACCAATGTTCTTCTCATTCATCATTGACTTGGCCATTTGTTGAGCTATTATATTTTTCCTCTCAAATACTCCATTTTGTTGTGGAGTTCCTGGGATTGTGTATTCTCTTTTGATTCCATGTTTATCACAGAATTCCTTGAAATCGATCGACATAAATTCTCCTCCTCCATCTGAGCTTACAACCTTTAATGTGTTACCTGCTTGATTCTTAGTTGAAGCCTTAAATATTTTAAATTTCTCAAATGCTTTAGCTTTTTCTTTGAGAAAAGAAACCCAAGTGATTCTGGAGTAATCATCAATGATCAACATGAAGTAGTTTTCCTTCCATGTGCCTTCTTGTCTTGATGGTCCACATAGATCCATATGAACTAATTGGAGTGTTTTTTCTATTGAAGTGGAGTTCTTGGATTAAAACTATGTCCTGGTTAGCTTTCCTACTTGGCAGGTATTACACACAAAATCTTGTGGCTTTGATATTCTTGGAAGATCTTTTACTGCCTCAAGATTTTGAGCTTGATTAAGTGGTCAAAGTTTATATTTCCAATTCTCCTATGCCATAACCAGCTCTCATCATGTTTGCTTATATGACACTCTTCTCTATCTTCTTTCAGCACATATACATTATTATCTGTCCTTATGCCTTTAGCCACCACTTGTCCTGAATTTACAGATTTTATCTTACAATCTTTGGAAGTGAACACCACTTCACATCCTCTATCACACATTTGACTTACACTGAGAAAATTATGTTTCATCCCATCTACAAGTAGGACAACCTGGGCTTTTCCTTTTCCATTACTTAAACTCACCATCCCTTTACCCTTGATTTTACCTAGTTCATCATTTCCAAAGGTCACATTTCCTGTTTTTCCTTTACTTAATGAAACAAACTTATCCTTGTCTCCAGTCATATGCTTGGAACATCCACTATCTATATACCAGGGGTGGTTTTGTTTTTCAGCTGAAAGTACTAGACAATAATTTTCACTATCTTTATTTTTCCATGTGCTAACATTTTTAGCTAAGGGTTTTATCTTTGTATCTATTTTGTAATTCTTCAGATGGTAGTTTGCAGCTTTATGGCCGAAGTTATGACAATCATAGAATTCAATCTCATTGTTCAATAGGTCAAAGTGATTAGTGCAACTTTGTATATTCATCGGTTGTTTAGTTCTATGTTGCAAATATTGTTTATTTCTTGATCTTCTTAGTTGCATGTATCTAAACTTAATTTGACAATTTGCAATCTTATGACCAAAATTAGATCAGTAAAAGCAATAACCATGAAAGAAATTTTGGTACCTGAAGGATGGCCTTGTTCTTGGTATTTATTGCTCCATCTTTTGATATCTTTGTTTTTTTATCAGGGATCATCTTATCTTTATTATCTTTTGGTGACAAAGTACTCACATGGTATGATTGTCTGCTGATTTGGAACATGATCATCTTTACTGGCTCTATGCTTTCTATCTGTTTGCTACTTGAACCACTTACATAGCCTAAACCAGTCTTCAACAAAGGAGATCTTTGTTTGTTCAGAATGTCATTTAGTTCTGTTGAGGATTTAATGCTTAGAATATTTTGGAGATACAATGATTTAAACTTCTCCATCTCTTTTTTGGTTTTTACTACCTCTTCTTCCAAGGCTTCACATATTGCCTTCTTTTCTGATAATTGTTATTTCAGAATGTCCTCTATCTTCTTTGCCTCTTCTAAATCCACTTTTAGCAGGGAAAATTCTTCATCAGGTTTTTTACTATTCTTTTCAAACTGCATCAACAACTATTTTTGTTTTCTCTTCTTGAGTCTGAGTCTGTCAATCTCTTCTAAAGAATTGATTAGTTTACCTTCCATATCAACCACATCTTATTCATCATTAACATCACTTCCTGTGTTTTTATTATCATAATCCTCTTTGGCCATAAGCACAAATTCATTAACCTTATCTTCACAGGAAGAGTCACTATCTGTGTCTTCTGAAGAGTCATAATTGTTTACACATAAAATTTTCTTTTTACCAAATCTCCTAGGTTTGTACTTATTTTCACCTTCAGAATTCTGATCCTGCTTCTTGTGTGGACACTTAGATGCAAAGTGACGTATATTTCCACAGTTAAAACACTTGAAGGGAAACTTTCCTTGATACTTTCCTAGTCCTTTCTTAGTCTTTTCACAAATTTTTCTTCAATTTCATCAGGGTCAGATTCCTCATTCTTATCTTCTTTAAAAGAAGTTTCTCTAGTGGTGGATTTATCTTTACCTATCATCATTTCATATGTAGTCAACTTTCCTAGAAATTGATCAAAACATAAATCTTTTAGATTATTAATCTCTTCTATAGCAGAGACCTTTGGGTTGAACCTATCTGGCATAGATCTCAAAATTTTCTAAACTAAAGAGGATTCCTCAATTTTTTCATGAAGAACTTTCATTGCATTTACTAGTTCTTCAACTCTAATAAAGTACTTCCCAATAGTTTCATCTTCTTTCATCTGTAGATATTCAAACTGTACTCTGTAGGTTTGAATCTTGGAATCCTTTATCTTCTCATTACCTTCATAACTACTAATGAGTCTGTCCCACATGTCTTTGGCAGTTTCTAAGTGCATAAATTTTACAAATTCTTCTTCTGCAAGCCCACTCAGAATAACATTCATAGCCTTAGCATTGAAGATGAATTATAGCTTGTCATCCTTATTATCTAGTACAACTGGATTTACATAACCAGTCTCTACCACATCCCAAACATCTGCACGTAAATCCATTATGTGGGTTCTCATTCTAGCTTTCCAAAAGGAAAGGTTTGTTCCATTGAACAGAGGGGCCTTATTGGTTGAAGTTCCTTCATGACTTGACATTTTTAAGGTTTCTAATCTACCTTTAAATAATATGAATCTGCTCTGATACCAATTGTTGGACAACTGAGAGGGGGGGGGGGGTTGAATTAGTTCTTATTGTGCTTAAACAATTATACCTATTTTAAAATCTTTATAGAACACTCAATAATGATCAAAATAATGCAGGGAGGTAAGAAATAGAATATCTAACATCGATCACACACATGAAATATACAAAGACATATATTTCATGAGGAAACCCATAAAGTGAAAAACCTCTTTTTCTTGATATTATAAGTAATCTTTACTTTCTATACATTATCATTCTTATGAGCTCCAACACCCTCCTGAGGCAACAACCTTTGTTTTACAAGCAACAACTTGTTGAGAGCACCAACTCTATGGTTTCTTTAGCACCCACTAGAATGAAACACCAACTCCCTGAGTGTTCTAGAACCAACTAGATGAAAGCACCAACTTCCAGTCACACAAGCACCAACCTGTATAAAAGAGAACAATAGTTCTCCCTTGCACCACCCTACCACCTTACTTTTTCTAGTTGCAACCAGATGGAAGCTACAACTCCCTATGTTCAAGCACCTACTTGAAACTCTGAGGACAACAATCCTCCCTAGCACATCCCTACCACCCTAAAATATAAATCTTTTCTTTTCTTAAATTTATCACAGTGATACAATATTTATCAATGGCTTACCACTCTCATCACTGTTCTGCTACACCATTCTTCTCTTCCTGTATCAATTTCCTTCTTCTTGCATACCTTTTTCTTTATGTTTTCTTGCCTTTTATGCTCTATGATACATCTCCCTTCTATGCGCTATGCCTCTGCATTATCTTCACTGTGTAACTATTCTTTCCTTCAGATTGTTCACTGCATCACTTCCTCACAACTGCATAGCTAACCAGCAGACAAACCTCACTTCTCTGTCTTGCATCTTTTTCTCACGTCTAGTCCTTTTCCTGATCATCATTGAAAATCCTCATCATCTATGGTGGTTAGCACCATGTTTTCATCATCAATGAGCATTATGATGATATTCCTTAGCTTCTCTGGCAGTCGAAACTCTTCGTCTTCTATGTCGGTTACAACCAGTCAATTATGGATTCTTTGGCTTCTAAGCCCCTTCCTTGACATGATCACTGGAAGTGACCATACTCCTGGGCTTAACAATTTCTTGAGCACTTATCAATTCAACGACCATGATTCATTCTCCTGAAATGGACGACTGTCGTAACTTCGACACTTTTCCCTTCAGAACTTTCGGACTTCCAAATAAAAATTATCAAATAGATCGGATGGTTCACATTACATATCGAAATAAAATCAATGGTTAGCGTTAATCCTTACAATCATCGTTCATTTCTTAATCCAACAGCCAGGACTTAATCAAACAATGAGATATATGGCCACCTTTTACTCCGTGACTTTATCTATTATGCTTATGCTATCCTTCCACTGTATTTTAATCAATGGTTGATAGTACACCTGACATCAGATCGATGATCAAGATCTCCTTCGGGTCTTCAGACTTCAGAGATTTTGAGTCTCGACCCTTTCTTTCCTCCGTACATCAATATTTCGGAGCTCACACGCCTCTAACGCATGTCCCTCTCAGATTAATGGTTGAGATCTCCTTGGGTCTCCGGACTTCGGATATTTCAAATCTCAACCCGTTCTTTCCTCCGGAGTGATCACTTGTTGAGTCATCCATTTAACGGTGGAGAATTCTTGTTGTTGGTTAACGTTTTCACTTACACTATCCTTCTACTGTAGTAGATTGACAGATGAGACTACTCCCAAAGTGATCTTCAGATCGGACGTCTCATGTCCACTTCAAGTCTTCATCATTCAGGACTTCAGGTCTTTGGGTGAGTGCTAGTGGTAAAACTTCCAGAGTGACATAACTCTTGCATCATTTTATGACATGTCACGAGATGAGAAGCTACCATGTGTCACTTAGATTCATGATTTGCACGTACCTGAAATGTTGATTTCAACTTAACACTTGTCATTCTCTGACTGTGCCATGTGTCCTTGCTGACGTAGACTGCTGACGTGGTCTGTCACATTTTCTTGTTGATGTTGATGTAGATCTCCTGATGTGACACATGCTCATCTCCTTGATCTAACGATCAGGATAGTATCTTATATCGACGATTGAGAGTGACTTCGGATCTTCATCCTTCAGGACTTCGTGAATTTTCACTTTTGAAACTCTCGAAGCAATTCTCCCAGAGTGACGTAACTTGCTTATGTCACTTGTTGACATGACACGAGCCTCTTGATGATTATCATCATCTGATGATTCCATGTGTATTTTCTGACATGGTATACTGACATGGTCTGTGGACATGGACTTGCTAACGTGGTCTGTCATATGCCCTTTTGATTACGTGGTTTGTTGACCAATATCCCTAATCCAACGGTCCTTGTTTTTCCTCCAAATCCGACAATCATTATTCATTTTTTATTTCCAAGCTTCGGGTATTTCACATCTCAAACATTCTGGAGTGTAACCTCCTCACAACTTTAGACCCGAATCGGATGTTGTTCGTTGATCAGGGTATTAGATCGATGAATCGATCTTTCTATGATGTATATTTGCTATCTTATCCTATCCTTCCACTTGAGAGTGATCCAACAACTAACGGGAATTCACATAATCAAATTCTCAACCGTTTTGCACTTCTTATCCTGTCCTTCCACTAAAAAATGATTTGACGGTTGTGAAGATTCTTGAAGCAAATCAATGGTCGATGATGATTTCAGAACTACATCTTGTGAGTGATTTAACTCATCACCAAAACTCTGCAATGGGAATATGTGTGCTACTGGAGAGTCAACCATAATCGTTGATCTTAGAAGTTATAAGATTAGACGGTCCTGACTAATTGTGGGATTGGAACAAGTGTGATGTTTAATTCTCCTTTCAATATCTGCCATTCATCCCTGTCATAGATTTGGCGATTGCGCATCCAACGGTCACTATTTAATTTGACTTAAACTCATTGTTTTTTGGATCAACCAAAGTTGTAGATATTTGAAGATATGATATCTGATGATCTATACAGATTGTGGGATTGTAACTAGCGAGTATTTTAATTTATCTTTCCCTCCCCGCAATTCATCCCTGTTGTTGATCTAGCTTGCAGATCCGACGGTCTTGATTTGATATGATTTTTGTTATGCCATCTCTTCAGAGATTTTTATCTTCATTCATTAACTCTCCTAATCTTTTTCTTCCTTCTTCTCCACCTTTTGTTCTTTCCATCAATAACAAGCACACTCTCTCCTGCAAAACATGCCAACAAAATCCATCAAAGAAAGAAGCATCCTTCAAAGCCTCAAAGAAGAAAAGGAAAAAAGAGTACGGATAAATAAATAACTTTGACAATGAATTAGATGCATAGGAAGCACATTTTGTGAGAAAACTCAAAAAGGGATTTGGCAAATACAAATGTAAGTTTCCCTTTAAGTTTTTTTAATTTTGGAAACGTAGGACATTTTTCTAATAAGTGTCCATATGCAAAACATGAAAGTAGTGATGATGAAGAATACCATAACATAAATAAAGGGAGAAAACATCATCAACACAAAAAGAATCACAGACAAGACAAAAATGAAAAGAAGAATAATTCCTATAAGTAGAAGAAGAGTATCCATTGAAAAGGGGTTAGTGACTCGTCTGAAAAAGGTAGTGCAAGCAGTTTCTATAGTGATGGAGAAACAATTCTCCTTATGGAAATTGAAACAAATATTGATGAAGACAAAGAGAAATAAATGATGGTTTCAGAAGTAGAGGAAAATGCCAAAACATATGAGGAAGTGGATCTTGAAGATGAACTCATGTGTGCCTTAAGTGAAATAAAGAAGATTAGGAAACAAAAATTGAAACAAAAGGAGCAACTGCAAAACTATAAAGAAGATGATCTTGATTCAAAATCCAAATTGTCAAGAAGCCTTGAATAAATAGAAAATACTATCATGAACCTAAAGGTTCAATTAGAAGAATCAATAAGGATGGAATAAATTGTGAGAATCCAGCTGAAGAAAAAGGAAGAAAATTGCAAAGAGATAGAATCTGAAATTGTTTTGTTAAGAAAGGAACTGAAGAAAGAAACTATTAAGTTGAATAGAATCTTGAAGTTTGAAAAGAGTATTGAAACATTAGATAATATCATCAATTTTCAAAGGTCTCTGTTCATTAAGACAAGTCTTGGATATAATTTTGTTGTTTCCTCCCTGTTAACTCCCCAAATAAATCATTGGTTTTATTTGATTATTAGTTGGTAGGTTGGTCCCTAAATCTGATTTCTAAATTTCTAGTAATAGGATTAGAGAGTCTTTATTTCCAAAATAATCTCAAAAGACATGTTGATTTTGGTTCGGTCAAGAAAATGGCAAAATATCAACATTCGGTGGTTTAGGCGAGCCACCAGCATGCTCATTAACCACCGAAAGTGTTCATCTTCGGCAGATAAAGGGTCGAGGCAGAAGGCGTGCAACCACCGAAACTTTGTGAATGGGAAAAACGAAAGCTCGTGCTCTCGCATGAGCCATATGTCAAAATTCTGTGCAATGATTAGATATGCAACCACCGAAAGCTCGCATCGTGGGAGATGATGTTCATTCGTGGTGTTCAGTCAGCAAAGGTTCAAAGCACCTGCTTATTATCCATTACATTAATCATTTCAAATCCACACGGAGCTGTCATTACCAGATCCGATTGCACAGAGCTTCCCTCCTTTTCAGTGGTAGATACATCAAACATCATTAGCAGGCCGTTCTTTCATTTTGAAACTCAATGTGTTGTGATGAAACTCGGGGATCGTTGAAGATAACTATAATCATGCAATTTTATCAACAAAATCATGTTTTCAAAATCTTGATTCCGCTTTTCTCTGACGATTGGCAAGCTGTCTCCAAGTTCAGCCAGCATCTCGAGCTAAGGAAATCTGATTGGATCATCAGGTAAGATTGGAAGCCAACTCCTGTCAAAATTTCATAAATACAATTGCCCCCGAAAATTTGAAGTTTCGGCTTTCTCCAGTTTGACTGTCATTCGAATGTGAGTCGGTATTTTAGTGAATTTATCAATCTTATGCTCTGTCAAATGATTTCACCATTTTTTCATGAGTAATATCGACTGTATCCCTAGTTCCCAGAACCGTTGTTTTCCAAACACCCGATTACCCACAATTTCCGACACAGTCAGTATTGAACCATGGCAAAAGCAAGCCCTGCTTTGAGGTCAGAAGTGGATGGCATGTGGTATTTTGAAGAGCATCCAGAGGTTGCAGAGTGTTTTAAACAGGTCAAAGTTTTCTCATATTATGAGAAACTAACAACCTTCCACCAACAAGTTGCTGAAGAATTTGCCCTCTCATACGATGGAAGGATTGCCAAAATAGGCAGAGAGGAGTTCATTATAGATGAAGCATCTATTGCCGAATACACAGGGTTGTCTAGGATAGGGAATTGCTAGTTTAAAACCTCTTCACCTTCAAATGTTGAGTTCAGGTCCTATCTGTTACCAGTCCATAAAACCTTGACATGGAAGAAGGACATTCCCATGTCCTATCTGGAGCTAAAATGGCAGACACTGTTGAAGGCGATTTTGGTATACATAACCTATGAAGGGCGCTATAACAGGGTGATGTACTACCATTTTAAACTGTTGAACCACTTCACAAGCAGAGAACACTTAAACATACCTTATTTCTTTCATAGAACCCTGATCAAGATGGAAAAACAAGTAAAATCTCAGCCTACTAAAGTTATAAGCAGGATATCACATCGGGGGTTGATTACCCTCCTTGTGAAAGAAGCTCTTCAGAGGAAGCAAATAGAATGAAGTTTCTTCTTGTTCTGGAATGAGTTTCAGACAAAAAAACCTCCAGAGATAAAAGCAAAGAAGTCTAGATGCAGAAATGATCCTACTCTCAAGAGTAGTAATAGGAGGAGAAAGGGAATTTCAATGCCTAGGGATTCTATCAAAGCATCACCCAGCAAGCAGGGAGGAACCAAGAGGAAGTTAAAGTTGGAAGACAGAAACCTTGTCACGGGGAAAAACCCTCTCAACCTACCTTATAGTGACTTTGATTCAGAGCAGGGGATGGAAAAAACACAAGATAACCTGCAAATCAAACGTGATGCAAAACTAAAGATAAATATACCTCCATCAAAGCCTTCAGAAACACACAAGCAACCGAAAGCAGAAGCCTAATCAAGTAGGCCTCAGAAAGGTAAGACCAGAAAGATCAATAAGCTTCTACGAGAGATTTATGAGATGGAAGTACTTGAGAGGGTAATCAAAAAGGAAAACACAGATCTCATAGAGAGAAACGCTGAACTGTTCAAAGAGAATCAAACTCTTAAGGAAAAACATGATACAATCAAAGGTAGAAACATAGAGTTGATCAGGGAGAATATGAAATTATATAGGCAACTCAGGGTTCTGAGGCTTAAGCTAAAGAAGTTGGAATCACCAGAGGAGGAACAAACTGGGTTAGACACCTTGGCTAATCTGGCCACAACCATAATAGATGTAACAGATTCCCCTGCACAGTCAGCAAAGGTTCAAAGGTCTTCTCGAATCAAGACTTCAGTATCTCAGAAAGCGTGAGTGCTAAAAAAGGTTTCAGAATAGTCATTTTTGCAATTTTAAAAGGTCATCAAAGTGCAACATTTGGTGGTTTAGGCGAGCCCCACTATGCTCATTAACCACTGAAACAGGCACTTTCGGTGGATAACTCACCCAGGAACTGTTCCAGTCAACCACCGAAAGTCTGTGTGTCCAGAATTTGAATGAGTTTTTGCACAGGTCAAGGATTTTTGATATGAAAAGATTTGGAACCTTTTCCAATGCATGTCTAATGAATTATCAGATCCAGTTCAGCAGTCATTTTTGATATATGATGAAGAAGGGAATTATTTCAAAGGTATATGGACAATTTCATTTGAACTAAAAA
>ML776821.1:2446604-2472692 GCA_009831015.1 Picea engelmannii
AGAGTTAGTTACCAGGCATCTCCGACTTACAGCCTAGGAGAGTTTCCTGGAGTGATAACAAATTGGCGCCGTTGCCGGGGAGAGGAGATCGAAGCTCAGCTTCTCTGGGAGACGACATAGATCTACTTCTTGATGATAGACAATAAATAGACACTATCAAGTTGTACATTTTCTATCTGGCGACTCCAATGACGAAGTGGCTCCCAAAAGAGCTCACACCAGGGCAAACCTAGAAGGCCCATTGACAACATCAGTTCCTGATCCAGAAAAGATCATCGGCAAGGGCAAAGTTGTGCAAAGACAGGTTTCTGGATCTACAAGTGTAATTGATTCAGGTATTCCAACTGATACTCATCCTTTCATATCTAAAAAGTCTTTGGTTGAATCCCCTGTTGAAACCCAAAATTCCCAAGAAATAAGAAATTCATCTCAAGTTTCTAAAGTAGAAGAACCTTCTTTTTCTTCTAATATTACTGATTCTATCCTTGAAGTTGATATTTCATCCCACCCAAAAGAATTAAATACTGAATCCTCCCCACAGAAAGAAGATTCCTCTTCATCTCCTTTGGATTCATCACCTAGCGAACTTTCAAAAGGTGTTTTACACACTTACACCAATCTGCCCATCCTTGAAGAAATCCTCCATGATCTGTCCTCTAAAGGAGAAGAAAATTTAGCATTGTTACTGGGTCAATTTTATAAAGCCTCCTACTTTCCATCTACTTCCGAATATTTTGCCCAGGGTGAAGTTAGATAGCCATTCTTTTCTAACTTGGGTAACTCACCTCCTCCATCATCTCCTCCGAGTCCCTCATCTCCTCCATCATCTCCAGTAAGTTCCTCGTCTGTGTCAACCACCAAGACTGCTATGGCTACCCCTTTGACCAGGATGGAACAGATCTTGGAAAAAAAATATGCCCCACTTGTCTTGCCAAACCCCCTCTCTGCCATGCCAATAGGTGACTACCAGAAATATATACCAAAGTTCATAGGAGCAGGGGAGTATACAGCTGAAGACCACATTGAAGCATTTTATGCTTATGTAGAAAACATAAATATTTCAGAAGAAGATGTGTGGACTAGAGTTTTCGTTCAGAGTTTGGATGACCAAGCCCGTAAATGGTTCAAAGAGCTGCCAGCAAATTCGATCACTGGCATTGAACAACTAGATGAGGTATTCCTGAAATACTGGGGAGAAAGACGAGATCTGTTATACTACATGTCTGAATTTGGAAATTTGAAGAGAGGAGATGGAGAATCAGTCTCAGACTTTATCAAGAGATTCAATAAAATGTTTGGTAAGATCCCGATAGAGATTAAACTAAGCGATGCATCAGCAAAGATCATGTTCTCTGCTGCCTTTGATGTAGATTTTTGTCTGATCCTTAGAGAAAGATGATCAACCACGCTTGATTTAATGCAAGATGCTACTCTCGAGGTCGAGTCTAACATCACAGAATCACAGAAGCTTAAAGGAAGGGCTGAGAAGAAGAAGGCTGTTGCTGAGCCATCCTCTTCGTCTAACAGTAAAATGGAAAAGATGGCCAAGATGCTGGAAAGTCTGACATCTGAAATGTCCAAGTTGAAAATCCAAAATCAGCAACCAGCAAAAGCAAAAGAGCCAAACTCTTTTGCCCCCAGAAATCCAAATGCTTTTCCTTATAGAAGGAATAACCCACTAGTTTAGATTCTACAAAGAGAAAGAAATCCATCTGAGGAGCAGAGGATCAAACCACCTCTTCAAAATGCAGTGCTGGATGAACAACAACAACCATCTCTTGATGAAATTGAAGATGCTTAAATTGTTTTGGTGATGAGAACGAGTCTTCATTTCTGACACAGGTAGACTATGAAGAGGCCCTGATGGATCAGCAAATTCAAGAAGCAAGTGTAGAGGAAGTTGTCTACTTGATAGATGATCAGAAAGGCTACAATTTAAGGTCAAAAAGTGCTATTCCAAAAACACCTGTTGTTGCCCCTGTGAAGGACAAGGAAGATTCTGCCCCAGTGAAAAGTAAAGAGGTCACTACCAATCAGCCTCCAGCTACTAAAAAACAAAACACCCCTCCAGCCAAACAACAGAAAAAACAAATTCATCCCCCAGCCAAAGAGCAAGTCAGCCTAAAGGCTCCTTCCCATGAGGTAAAGGTTTCAGACAGACCATCTCTCCCTTTCAATTTTGAATCTGAAATTCAAAAGGTTAAAATACCCATGCCTTTAACTGAACTCATGAAGAATGAAGCCTTTAAAGAAGCCATCTTAAAGTCTCTTGAGCCTAAGACCTCTCCGTCAGATGATTTCGTTAATCTACAAGATGATAAGCCTAAAGTGACCATAGGGTCCATGATAGAAGATCATGACGATTCTTGTCCACCCTTTTACATATCTTTAAATGTCCATGACAAAATCCTTCACAATTGTCTACTTGATTCTGGGGCATCACATAACCTCATGCCAAAGGCTGTAATGGATGAGCTTGGTCTTGAAGTCACTAAACCATATCAAGACCTTTTCTCCTTTGACTCTAGAAAGATCAGATGTCTTGGCCTCATCAAAGACATGGTCATAAACCTTTCTCAACTGCCAATGAGGAGCATGGTTATGGACGTGGTGGTTGCTGATATTCCACCTAAGTTTGGGCTATTGTTGTCTCGCTCATGGGGAAAGAGATTAGGAGGTACATTACAAATGGATTTGTCCTATGCTACGATTCCAGTGTTTGGTGGGGAGATGAAAATACTTTACAACGAAAACCAGCTTGCTTATATCATCATCGATGGAAATAATTCCGCCAATCATCCTATCTATGCTGTGGATACGGATTTTGGCTCATGCATCCTTCAGATTGATGATGGGAAGTCAGCTCCTATGCAGCTTGTGAAGATTATTGAATAGCAGGCTGAAGGTGAATATATTGTTGTCTGGACTATGTACTTCGATGGGGCCAGCACTAGAGACTCAGTAGGTGCCGTAGTAGTGTTGATCTCTCCTTCAAAGGAGACCATATCCTTGTCCTTCAAACTCGACTTCAGAACCACTAACAACATAGCAGAGTATGAGGCTCTGTTGTTGGGATTAAATTCAACAAAAGAGATGGGGATAAAAGGGTTGAAAGTATTGGGAGATGCAGACCTCATCGTGCAACAGGTAAACAACACCTTTCAGGCTAAACATGTCAGGTTAAAAGCTTACAGAGATGAGGTATGGAAGCTGCGTGACTTTTTTTCTGTTTTTGAGATTTCATACATACCAAGGGATATGAATCAACTTGCTGATTCTCTTGCTATTTCAGCCAGCACATTCATTCCTCCCATGCCCCCTAAGCTCGGTTATGAAATTCAAGTAAAATATCGACCTTCCTTACCTAATAATGTCAAATATTGGAAAGTTTTTGAAGATGACGAGGAACTCAGCAGATTTCTCCAAGTGGTAGATGAGTTTTCTGATCTGCACATTGATCAACAGATCCTTAATGAGGAAGAATTACAAAAACCTAAGCTAAAGAAGAAGTTGGGCCAGCATGATATTGTTCAATTACCAAACAACTACATACCTCGAGGTCTGGTACCCCTGGAGAGGCTGTTCGATCAGAACGATGTCCCTTATCAGCCAGACAAAAAGGAGAAAGATCCAGCTGTTCAAGAACATAACATAGGAGGTAAAAACCAGCCCAAGTTTATCAATTTGTCTTCTGAATTGACTGCTGATGAGAAGTCAAAATACTGTAGTGTTTTGAAGGAATTTTCCGATGTGTTTTCTTGGAAGTATAGCGATCTAAAGACCTATGATCCTGATATTATCCAGCACAAAATCCCTCTTGAAAAAGACACTATTCCTTTCAAGCAAAAACTCAGGCCTATCAGTCCTCTGCTGCTGCCAGTGATTGAGAGAGAAATTAAAAAACTCCTAGATGCCAAGATCATAGTTCCCTTGAGATATTCCAAGTGGATTGCAAATCTGGTGATCGTGAGGAAGAAGAATGGGGAGGTCCGGTTGTGTGTAGATTTCAAAAACTTGAACAAATGCTCAAAAAAGGAAAACTATCCTCTTCCTAAGATGGAACACTTGTTACAGAGGATTTTAGGGGCGAAGGTCATGTCCTTTCTTGACGGCTTTTCCGGTTACAATCAGGTTGCTGTCCACCCGGATGATCAGGAGAATACTGCGTTCACCACTCCTTGGGGAACCTTTATGTACTCCAAGATGCCCTTTGGATTAATGAACGCTGGGGCAACATTCCAAAGGGCCATGGATATAGCATTTGTGGGAGAGAAGGACAAATTTGTCCTCATATACCTTGATGATATTACCATGTATTCCAGCAGCCACGAGGAGCATCTGAAACATCTGAAAAGAGTATTCTTAAAGTGCAGGCAGTTTGGGATTTCACTGAATCCCAAGAAATCCCAGTTTTCTCTAAGAAAGGGTAAGCTCTTGGGTCACATTGTTTCAGCCGAAGGTGTCATGATTGATCCAGTACGAGTGGAGGCCATTCAAAAGCTGTCCCTACCAAGGTCAAAGAAGGACATTCATTCATTGCTCGGTAAGATTAATTTCGTCAGGAGGCTTGTGTCCAAATTTGCTGAATTAGTCAAACATATAACTTGCATGCTGAAAAAGGGGGCTAAAGTAAAATGGACAGACAGTGCGAGAAATTCTTTTCAGGATATCAAGCAAGCAATCATAGAATCTCCTATTCTGATCAGCCTAGATTACAGTAAAACATTCTATATCTTTTCTTTTGCCTCTTACGACACAGTTGCAGCAGTCCTGCTTCAGAAAGACGATGAAGATTTTGATCATCCCGTGGCATTCTTCAGCAAGACACTCAGGGATGCAGAACTGAGGTATGACCCTATCGAGAAACAATATTACGCTTTTATTAAAGCTCTAAAATCATTCAGAATTTACATCCTTCATTCAAAGGTCATCGCATATGTTCCTTCGTCTACTGTAAAAGATGTTTTAACTCAGCCGAATATCGACAGAAAAAGGGCGAGATGGATAGCAAAGATGATAGAATTCAATATCGAGGTAAAGCCCACCAAGCTAGTAAAATGCTAGGGCCTCGCCAAGATTTTAGCAGAGGAAAATCATAAGTTGTTGGATATTAATTTCATAGCAGAAATTTCAGGAAATTCACAGACAGATTTGGCAGCAGAAGGGCAACATGACAGTCAGCAAGTGGCAGAGAATTTGTCCTCCTGTGAATGGTATGCTGGCATCATACATTTTCTGCAAAATCTTGAAGTTCCCCCTGAACTCAGTGTCACTTAAGCTCGGGCTCTCAAACTTAGAGCTATCAAATTCTGCATCTATAATAATCAGCTGTATTGGAGGGATCCTGCTGACCTGCTTCTCAGGTGTTTGGATAAAGAAGAGGCTGTCGAGGTAACATATCAGTTTCATTCGGCTGTCTGTGGTGGTCATCACTACTGGAAGACTACCACTCATAAGATACTGAGGGATGGATATTATTGGCCTTTTCTCTTTGCTGATGTGTGCACATTCATCAAATCTTGCGACAAATGTTAAAGATTCATTGATAAGCAGCAACTCAAATCTTTACCCCTGAGACCCATTGTGGTAAATGGCCCTTTTCAACAGTGGGGTTTGGATTTTATCGGTGAAATAAATCCTGCATCCAGTGGCCAGCACAAGTGGATTTTGGTGGCCACCGTTTACTTCACAAAGTGGATAGAGGTGATCCCTACCCGGAATGCTACACATCAGGTGGTCATAAAATTCCTCTACGAAAATATTTTGAGCAGATTTGGATGTCCCAAGAGGTTGGTGGAAGATAACATAGTAGTGTTTAAATCAGAAGCATTGGTAGACATGTGTGAGTCCATGGGCATCCAGCCGGTACACTCGACTCCATACTATCCTCAAGGTAATGGCTTGGCTGAATCGTCAAATAAGAGCTTGATAAAAATCATAAGAAAACTGTTAGAAGATAATAAGAAGAATTGGGATTCCAAATTGAAATTTTCTCTGTGGGAAGACAGGGTAACCATTAAGAAATCTATAGGAACTTCTCCTTTCAAGTTGGTTTATGGGACTGATGCGATCTTTCCTGTCCAATTAGTGTTGCCTGTGGCTAAGTTCTTTCAGGAAGAGCAGACTGAGCAAAATGACATGGTAAGAAGGATGCTGGATTTGGTCGAATTGCAACAAGCTCAGGAACAGCTAGTGGACAAATCAGAAGCACACCATAGGAAGATCAAAAAGACGTTTGACAGAAAAGCCAAGGTGGACAGTTTTCAGATCGGTGACTGGGTTCTGAAGTGGGATGCTCTTCGACAGGAAAAAGGCAAGCATGGTAAATTTGATTCCTTGTGGACAGGCCCTTTTATGATCACCCAGGTGCAAAACAATAACACTTTCATTCTACAAAATCTAGAGGTGAGGAAGTGTTCAGTGGCTCGGTAAACGGGTAGTTTCTAAAACTTTATTTCATCTAAGGCTGCAAAGCCTAGACATTGTAAATAGTCTTAGTTTTTATTTTTCGATAACTCCATGCCCAATGGAACACTAGCAGATAGTTTAGTTTTTAGGTTCTTTTCCAAGAAAGGCATTGATTCTATGGTTCTTGAAGCCTCATAGGGAGGCGTTCATCCCCAATAGGAGCCAGTGTTAACTCCCCAAATAAATCATTGGTTTTATTTGATTATTAGTTGATAGGTTGGTCCCTAAATCTGATTTCTAAATTTCTAGTAATAGGATTAGAGAGTCTGTATTTCCAAAATAATCTCAAAAGACATGTCGATTTTGGTTCGGTCAAGAAAATGGCAAAATATCAACATTCAGTGGTTTAGGCGAGCCACCAGCGTGCTCATTAACCACCGAAACAGGCGCTTTCGGTGGATAACTCACCCAGGAACTGTTCCAGTCAACCACCGAAAGTCTGTGTGTCCAGAATTTGAATGAGTTTTTGCACAGGTCAGGGATTTTTGATATGAAAAGATTTGGAACCTTTTCCAATGCATGTCTAATGAATTATCAGATCCAGTTCAGCAGTCATTTTTGATATATGATGAAGAAGGGAATTATTTCAAAGGTATATGGACAATTTCATTTGAACTAAAAAGCAGGGTATTTTGCCACATCAGCCAACTCGACTTGGTCTCCATGGGAGAATGATATTTTAGCCTTGGAAGGCTGTCTACACATCATCAACATCAATTGAGACAAATCTGGGATTGACCTCATTTTGAGGAAGCATCCCACTTCTTTTGCAACAGATTTTTACTTACTATTTTTAGTTGATTTGATCCATGTTTTTAGGATCAGAGAACTACTTTGTAATGTTATAAATATTAAGATAGAATATGAACCATGGGTTCGATTTTGGATGCTACCATGCTGCTACTATAACAAAAAGACTTATTCTTATTATATGAAAGATCTCAAGCTTCCCTCAGTTGTGTTGTCAGATTTCTCTCTCCTGTCTCTGATATCTTGTGAGTGAATGTTCTTTGTTAATGCTTATTTAATCTGTATATGACTTTCATCTCATATGTTGATTGATTAAGTTGATAATCATAAGATATTTCTTGGTTATTAAGCCCATTATGCTTGTTGGTATGAAGTATAATCTAGTTCAATAGCTGCTTTCTTCCCCATTTAATCAAACCTTGTCTGACTGCATTGCTAGAAGGCCTTGTGAGATTTCGTATTCCTAGACAGTCTTGAAAACACAATCCTGCCCCTAGATATTCATCTTGATCCACAAACCACATCAATTATTAAGAAAACATTTCCCAAAAAGAGTTAGTTACCAGGCATCTCCGAGTTACCAGGAATCTCCGACTTACAGTATTTTGGTTCCTACAAATAATTATAAATAGAAGTTTTGTGGTTTTCTCCTAAAAGGGTTTCAACGCAAATCTTGTGTTCCATGTTCTGCAATTAATAGATCGCATATATGATCATTTTCTTATGGTTGATGAATGTTTTAAAAAGTAAAAAAAATTCTTATACTGATTCACCCTCCCCCCTCTCAATATAAGTGCATGCTCAACATCCCAACCTTAAGAAACAACAAGTGAAAGAAAAAAAATGGGTTGAATCCATCTTTGCAATAGGGGCAAAAGTTTTTGAGTAATCAATACCTCCAACCTATGAGAAACCTTTTGTAACAATGCAGGATTTAAAATTATCCATGCTTACATTTGTTTAAAACTTGGTTATGTAGGCCTATTTGCAATGAATAATATTGTGACCATTAGGAAGAGAAACAATATCCCAAGTGTCATTTTTCATTAAGAAGTTCATTTATTTTTTCACGGTTTCTTCCCATTCGGGTGAACCAATTGCTTCTTTATAAGTATGAGGATATTTTGTCTCAATGTGTTGCACCATAAGATTTGAACCACCTATATAATACTAAGAGTGTTCCTTGCATGGATATGACAAATCACCAACTAAAGTACCAACAACTTCCCTTGTTTTTTGGACCCATTTCCAAACTCGAGAAACTGGAGTGTAGGAGTTGCAGACTAAATTATATGAGGAGGAGATGAAGGTGTAGGATTGAAATACTAAATTATATATTGAACTATAGGAGGATCACTTGAATATTTTTTTTCAATATCATCATCTAAAGAAGATTAATCATCATTTGAAAAAGATACAAGTCTTGGAGAAGTAGAAGAATAAGAGATAAGGGGTAAAGAAGATGTAGGCACATACGCATAGGATATATCATCAAATAAAACATATATCATAGATAACCTATAAAATGTGAGGTACAAATATTCAATAGGATTTTAAATCTTTATCATAACCAAAAAAAAACATTACTCATTTTTTGGTTGCATTGCTTTATGTTTTTCATCATGAATATGTTCTCATGCTTCACAACCAAACACTTCAAAGTGAATGACATCATGATTGATCTGAGACCAAGATTCTTCTAGATTTACATTCATTAACATTTTATAGGAGTATTATCAATATGTATTTATCACAATTTATAGATTCTACCCAAAACAATGGTGCTAAAATGTTTGATTGGAAAATACAATTAGCCATTTCTTTAAGTGTTTGATTCCTATGTTTAGCTACTCCATTATGTTGTGGAGTGTAATGCATTGTATGTTGAATTCAAATTCCACTTTTAGATAAAAAATGAAAGAAGTGTTTATTAACATATTCTCCACCATTATCAGTGTCAATTATGTTGATTAGATGACCTGATTACTTTTCAACCAATGCTTTCAAAGAAACAAAGATATTGGAAAATTCACTTTTTGGTTTTAAAAGTAAACCCAAGTGCACCGAGTATGATCATCAATAAAAGTGAGAATATATCATTCTCTTGAAAATTATGGAGTGGGGATGGCCCACTAATGTCACTGTGAACTAATACAAGTGGTGTTTGTGCTCACTAGAAATGACTAGAAGGACAAGAATCTTTGTGATGCTTACCGAAAACATAACCATGAAAAACACCATCATTACATGAGACAGGGGGTAGGTCATGCACCATTTGGTGCTTTTATATGTGTTGTAAGGAGTGGTAGTTAAAATTCCAAAACCACTCTTGCCCAAGTTTGTTTGTCATTAGAGTACACAATAAGGATGGTGGAAAGTGATGAAGGTTGAAATATCTCAAACTTGTATAGCCTTGAAGAATCATCAACACATCTTGAAGTTATTATAATAGATGTATCCTTTAGATCTCTAATTACAAGATCATGAGGTAAAAACTCAAGCTTTTTTCCATCACTAGAATGAGTAATTTGAAAAATTGAAAGAAATTTTTCATAAATATTAGGAACATAGAATACATTTTTAAATTACTCACCAAGAAGATCTATTTTTCTTGCTCCTACAACATCTAAGGGAGATATATCATCGACAAAATTTGTTGGGTTGTACAATCATCAAGACTAGAGTAAACATCCCTATGATTAGTTGTATGATTATAGGCCCTTAAGTTTTAAATCCATTCATGAGATGGCTAACATGACACTATAGAAAGAGCATGAGGCTTGGAAGAATAGGAGGAAGAATCTTACCAAATATTTTGTTTTTTCATGATATCTTCCAATGCTTTCATATTCTTCCAGCAATGTGTGTCAAAATTACTATCTTTTCCACAAAAGGAACAAATCCTAAGTGGTTTCTTTTCCTTTGACTTGGTGTAATTCTAAGACTTTGGATGAGGAGGAGTAATTGTGGGTGGCTTGGCAGTTGTGGGTTGTTTGGATCCTTAGAATGAATTCTTGAATGGTTTGGATCCCTTACGATTATGAGAAAATAATGTTTTCTACTTAGTACTTATCTCAACTACACGCATATGAAATATCTTGTCTTTGTCACGTGTCAACTAATCATAAAATAGGTCAAAAGGAGGATTTTTAAAATTAGCTCCTAATGCACCTCTAGTTGAATTAAAAGTAGAGACAAAATATCAAAAGGAACTCCAAGTTTATAAAGTATATCCATTATTTCTTGATCATCATTCTTAGTGATCCCATAATCAATAAGTTGTAGTCATAAGAGATTAAATTTTGTGATGTAGTATTCAATTTGATGAAATTCTCCTAAATCAAGAGCAATGAGCTTATTTTCCAACTAATAAGCTCATATATAACTGATTTTCTCTAAGATTTGTTCAAAATTCAACCATGGTTATTGAGGCATGTTAATGGAATTAATGTGGAATTTGATATCTTCATAGATTGTCATGCTATTTACACCTCTTGTTTCATCATTACAATTTGTTGGCATAGGGGCATACCCAGGGTTCAACGCTTAACACCGCACCAACAAAACCCTGACTACCGACCCTTTAGGAAACACCCGCAAAAAAGGAGAAGTCTCACCTGAGGTAGAAGCAGGAGGGTTTATAGGACACAAGTGTTTGTAACCAGGGTGGGACACGATTATGTGATAAGATCACTTCACATAATATTCTATTAATGCTTAGGAAGTGAACACACATTATTTTATTAACCTCATTAACACTACAGAGCATCATCAAAGACAGATCTAGCATTCATTTACCCTTTAACATATGTAGAGTACTTAAGCAACAAAATATATATACATTACACATCATAATCAAAGCACCAAGAAAATGTAGAACATAAATGACATTACACAAATCAAACCATGAGACACCAGATATACGTGGTTCACCCCACGGTGGGGCTACATCCACAAACCGATTTGCCTCTTTATTATTTGCCAAAATCTTACATCTAGTCACTTTCGTGCACTAAGCCACAGAGTAGAACTTCACATAAGATAGGAGATATGTGCACTAAGCCCTAGATCCTCCTTCTTCACCTTCCAAAAATAGTTCAAATTCACAGAGCCAAAATATCTTATCATGACACCTAGAACCTTCTACAAAATCAAAGTCGAGCACAAAGCCTCGACCGCATACATTCCTTCGCACAAAGAACTATTGTTTCACACATAACTACTTCTTCTACACTACATTCCTCTTTATTTATACTTTACAAACCCTTACAATACGACCTAAACATGGGGAAAACCCATGGGTTGACATCCCATAAACTCATTACAAAACCTAGAGGACCCCTTACTGGGTCCACATAGCCCTCAAAATAGGTGAGATCCATGATCTCAGCTCCACATGGGTGCTCCTAATTCAAGCAACGTGTCAAAGTCCAAAAGTGGGACAAAACTGACCAAAGTTTCCCCAAACTTGGTCAAGGGCCAACACAATTAAACCATTTTCTAGGTTTGTCAACATCAATTGGTCCAAGATCTATCCCAAGAGTCATCCAATATAACCCTTTACTCCTAAGTAAATCCTCCATGTAGGATTTCTAGGAGTAATAGTTTGTGCAAGTTAATTAAACCTCATGAGTAGTCATTTTGCAAAAATAAAAAAGATAATACACAATGAGATAAAATAACCTATACCATAACACAGATCTCCAAAAATTAGACAAAGTAAAAAAAATGGGACTAAAAAAGGAGTCAATATGATGAAATTATGGCCATGGAAATATGGAAAAGTGAGGATGAGCCCTGCTCATCTATCAAAAAATATTTTTTTACTATATCATACTACAAATAAATATTGAAATCACCTATATCACTATAAAGAGAACTGAAAAATATGCAAACTGAAAAAAATGGAACTCAAATCCAAGTCCACAAGGTTGAGATATATCAACTTAAAATTTTCCTCCAAAATCTAGAAGTGTCTAAAGTGTAACATCACACAATATGATTGGTCCATTGAGTGAGTAGATAATTGCGAATAAGTAGCTATTTAATGTACCTATTGAATATGCACCTAAGCTGAGGTGGTAGTCATTGGTGGTGACATATGTCACTGTGGTGACATTCCAAGGACCCACTTGGATGATGTGTCAACCATGTGTGAGACCCACATGGCTATGTGGAAATCCATGTAAACAACTAGAAAGAAGGTCATTGTTGGGTGAAAAGGGGAACACTAGTGGTCAGGGAGGTAGAAAAGGGCCACTCGAGATATAAAAAACTGGTGGGTGGGTTTGAAAAAAATGGATACAAAAAGAATGGTTGATAAGTGAAAACTAGAGACAGATGGAAATTAAAATCACCATTGGATTTTTTTTTAATTTTAATATAATTTCAATTTTTTTTATAAAAAATCAAAAATAAAAAAATTTCAAAGAAAATTAGGCTGATAAAGCACCCCTCAAATAGAAAATATTCAAATATCGAGCATACAGAGGCCAATTTCAATGAAACAAAAGGAATTCTTAGTTAATTCAATCATTTCATATGCAACAATGCTATCAAATTTCTCCAAAAAATATCCAAAATATGAAAATATGAGAAGTTCCCACGTGACCAGTTTGGGAAAGGACCAGTAATCATGCTTGATCAAGAATTGTTTTTTTCCTTAGACCATCCAAATGCCATGTGATAAAATTCACATGGTCACAAGATCTTAGCAAAACAACAAACTCACAAATGGACAAATGATATATGTGGTAAAAACCTCAAGGCAAAACATCCACAGAGAAAATGGATAACACTCAATTATTTATCTGAAAATTCATGTTTTTACAATGAGGACCCATGCCCTTTATTTATAGAGCATATGTTTGCATGCAATCAACATGCACACTACTCTTTTATTTATATTTCACTAAACCAATAACTCAAAAAATGTACAAGTTAAGATTACTTAAACTTTGGATTTATCCATGCAATGGATAATCACAATTCATTTATTGTGCATGATTAATTTATTTACAAGTGCACAATCAATTAAATCTTAATTAATATTGTGCACATAATTATGCACTAACATTTCCCCCTTTAGTCAATTTGTCCTTCTCTGTTCCTATAAAGGTATTCTTATCCTCCTCTTCCACTTATGTAGTTGATTTCTCTTAACCTTTTTCTTATTGATTCCCCTATTTTTTGTCAGTTCCAATTGTGGTCCACTTTTCTTTTAGGTTTCTATGTTAAGGATTTTCTTTTACAAACTAGGGTTTTCAAATTTTACCTCTTCCAAATCAGCTATGATGATCTCCAAATATTCCTCTATTGACTCATTGTATACATGTGTAGTTGATGCTTTGCATTTCATTCTTGTACTTCATTGGTCTTCTTCTCAACCGAATAGGGTGTGGGTTCCTTTGTTGTGGATAATAGTATAGTATATAGGGTAGATTCATTCTCTTCGCTTACTTCCTCATCCTTTAATGGTGTTGGTTGATGAATTTTACTAATTTAGATACTGAGAGTAGGGTCTTTGACTTCCTTGAAATCTCTTGCAAATTTTGGTCAACTTACAAGTAATAATCTAACTCTTTAGGTTGTCCTCCTACTCCATGTTTATACCAAATCTTTGTAAAATCTATTCCCCATTGTATATGTGTGTTAAGGGGAAAAGAAATTTGCACTCACTGTTGGAATCTTCATCTGTTGCATTCTTATTTAATATTCTTGAGTTTCTCAATGAACATGTCTTGAGGAGAGTATTTAACCATGGTTCCTTTTCAAACTTAGGCATAACATTGTGGGTTCCACATGATCAAAGTTTTTTCATGGTAAATGTAGGTTCTCCTATAGGGAAACATTTCTCCATGGAAATGTAGATGAGTGAGTAAGGCTATTTGATACCCTCACTATTTTCATGGAATTACTTGTAATTTTTTCTTAAAATATTAGCTAAGTTTTCATCCCAACTATACACAATTCCATGTTAGACTATACCTCTAGTTGCTTCCAACATGCTAAACACTATGTTGGATGATCTACCTAAGCTAGCCATGCATAGGTAAATAATTGTACATGCCCACATGACTAACTCATAAGTCTTATCATTTTTTACTCCTTTGAATGTATTTATCTATTTCTTAGTATTTGTTGTTTTTAGAATGCCATGGCCCTTATTTGGTATAATCCTCTTTATGAGCTTTACATTTATTTCTATAGGCTCATCCAACAAAATCTTACATGCATAGTATGGACTAATGATAAAATGTGTTACTTCCTCCTTAAAACCCTCAAATTTTGAAACTTGGGTTGCTCCCAAATAGATTTTTGTCTTTGATTTCTCTAGTTGGGGTGTTTCCCTCTTCCACAAACCAACCTCAAGGGCCCATTCTTGGTAGTTTATCCAATGTGTATTATAGTCAAATTCCTCCATTTGTTTTATCTATAATCCTTTGTAATATGTTCTCCAACACCGTCGACTTATTTTATTAAATTTGTTCTTCATTCTTGGTTCTACATGCGTTGACTTATTAGCCTCTACTGGGGTAGATATTAACCCTCTAATCCTATTTTCCATTTCTTTTGAATTCTCAACTTCTTCACTTACTTTCCTCATGCACTTCGCACATTGAACTTTCTCATTTAACGTTTCTTCAAACAAATCTCCAATTTTTTCTCTAAGTGTCAATCTATTCACCCTCCATTGCTTTATAGAAAACTTCATGCCTCATTAAATGAATCCTTGGTGTATGTGCAACCATCATTTAATCAGTGTAGGTGGCCATTAATGACCATGAAATCACATTTTTCATTTTGATTTTCTTTTCACATGCTTCTGGTGGTAGCATCCTTTCCAACCAAGATGATATATATATCATCCTTATTTATTATGTTAGATTCAATCATGGTTTTTCAAACATTTTATGCATTTTCATTAGTCTATCATGTCATTTCCCTAAGTCTTTAGCATCCTCTTTATCAATTGTGATTCTATTTATAAATTCTTGCTCTTATTGTGGTATTATTATATGCCAAATTTCATTATCTCTAGACTAGAGGATGGTTTCAAGTATTCTATTCACTCACTCTATGATTGGCCTACCCGGTGAACTTCTCCATTTCTTCATTTCTCCATTGAATTCATCCTTTCTATTTTGAGTTACATATGTGAACTTCTTCTCTTTGATGCTTTTCCTAGTTGATTGTCATTGTTGTTTATTTTTTATTTCTCTTTGTTTTGTTGGTCTCTTTTATTATTATAGTGGCTAGGGTTTGGGGCTATGTAATTTCTCTATGACAAAATAGTTACGAACCCTTTTTCCCTAACCATCCAAATTTTATTTTTTTTGGTATTTTATTTTTATCTTGGTGGATCAAGAGTGGTACCCTTTGAGACAGGAACCAATGACTACTTTTTTGTGTAAGTTTCTTTGGAGTGTTTTTAGCTAAACAACTTCATTGGCTCTAATGTATTCTATGATGTAAGGACCAAGCCAATATGTTTCCATTTTATGGGCTTGCCCTTAACTTTCTTGTGATATAGGAGCAAAAGGTCTCCATTATTGAATTATTTTCTTCTAAGGTGTATCTCATGCTAGGATTTTTGTTGCTACTTCTATACTTGTTGATGATGTAAGGCTATCATTCTATCTTATTCTAGCTTATTTGTCTAGCATGGTCTATCTTCTTTTTCTCTAGATAGGTGAAATTTTAGTGCCTTTTCCACTCTTTATATATCTACTACAAAATCCATGGGTACTATTGCMTCTTATCCATATAATATCTTGATATGGGTCTACCCAATTAATATTTTATATGAAATTCTATATTCCCAAAGAACAATATGAAATTTATCATCCAAGTATTATCTTTTCACATTACATATATTTGGTTAGTCCTTTAGTGATGCAGGAGCATCGTCATCAACATGCAATTGGAGGACAACTCAGTTCCCTAGCATGCATTTTGAAGTGGTTTTTTGTATAAATACATGTATTTTATGCCCAAATGAGGTTGTTGAAAGTTATTGACGTTGTTATTGTCGAGGCCACATAATATTATTGATTTGTATGAACACATGTACATACCATTTGAATGAATATAACAGAGAAGCATTGATCCAAAATGTTTGGGATTGTTGTTACTGTGTCTATATGAATGAATGGTAGGCTTTCTGTTTAATTGTATTCTTTATTATTACTTTTTCTTATGTTATGAATGCATTACATGGTTGAATGTATGAATATTTAAGGATTAGATAAGTTTCAATTGTTTCTCTTCTACGAGCTCATGCAAGGAGTGCATATTGCCTGCAAGGCGTGCATTGATAGAGCCTAGTTTGATTCAGGATCTCAGGAGAGATAACGTGAAGCTATATATGAAAGGAGTGCATATTTTCTGCCAAGCGTGCATTGACATAGTCTATTTTGACTCAGAATCTCATGAGAGATAATATGAAGCTTCATTTACAAAGGAGTGTAGAGGACCATGAAAGGTGTGCGTATATAGAAACACACTCAAAATCATATTTTTTAGGAGGAACAATTGAGTCATGTAAGAACTGTTGCAAGGAGTGCACAGTCACCCATAAAGGGCTTGAGTTGAAAGAAACCTGTTGCAAGGTGTGCACAAGGTTGACTTTTGGTTAGATGTTGAAGAAGTCATTTTGATAGGTGCAAGGAGTGTGTAAGAAGAAAAATTATGAGAAGCTTAAATTTTTGAGGAGGAACAAGCTTAAAAGAGGTAGCAGATGGAAATTCTTCAGTAGGGAGGAGCCCACTGAAAATTCTCCAACCAATGAGAAAGATCCATTCATAGGAATCAGGATCTTTCCAGACCATGAGATCTGGGAATGTTGCACGGAGGATAGTCTTAGAGTCCTTCGACACTCTGTGTATTCGAAGGTTTGGAAGTGTTTGAGGAGTGGGATCATCGAAGTCCCAAAGAAGGCCAAAAAAACTTGGACTGTTGGATCTGGGAAGGACACGTGGCAGATATCTGTGCTTCAGAAGAGGAGTGATTCAGAGGAAAGAAAGAGTGGAGGAACAAAAACTCCTGAAGCTAAACTACCAGAGTCAATCGTGGCCATCGATATGAGAAGGATACACGTCATCAAATCATGGGATCCAAAAGTGTGTACTCTATAAAGGAGAGGGGAAAAGGAGGAACAAATTCCTGGAGGTCATAAATCCTGAAGGCTGGAGTCAAAAGGAGTCGTTGATAAATGAAGGGACACGTGGATATTGAATATTTACTTAGGAGGTTTGACACTCCAGGAGAAACAAAAGTAGAGGAGCGTTGAATTGAATTCGCCCGAAGCAGGAACAAGGGACGCATTTAACCCATCAATTGAGGTGAGCACATGGCGCTCGATCTGTAGCTTTGGTTACAAATCACTTCTGGGAAAAAAGGTGGTTGGAAATCTTGGAATCCCCAAAGCCCGAGTCATGAAGTGAATCACAATTTTTGTTTTTCGAAGAAGCATGGGCCGTAGATTTTTGTCCAGGCTATTTTTTTGGTTCGGATTTTGTAGGATTAAGAGTCAATTGCACTCGAAACAAACGAAGCTCAAAGTTGCGAAGGGGACAAGGATGAGGTTATTATAAATCATGTACATAAGGAACAAGGGCCTTGTAGAGGAGATAGTGCTCATCACTCAGAGTTACCAGAAGCACAAAAGAGAGTGTGTGTGGGGGAAGCAAGCCTGTGTTGGTAACCAAAGAGGGCCTTTGTGAATTACTTGATCAATTAAAGAATGTTTTTTTATTTAACTAAGTTGGATTTGCATAGTGGATACCATCAAATCAGGGTTGCAGAACAACATGTGGTATCACTATGTAATTTCAAGAGGTTGTAGAAGAAATTGATAGAGGTAACTACCAAACCACTTTGGAAGCTGGGATCTAGCCCTTCTAGTTTCAGAGAGGTATCTCTCTATCAGATTTAGATTTTTTTGAGTTTTAAATGTTGCGCTAGTTATGAAAGTTCAAATTTTGTTTGTTTATTTGAAATTGTTGAAAGAATGCTTAAATTTCCATTGGGATATGGGGTTTGTACTTAAAGATAAGGATCATATTCATATTTTTATAAGGCCATCTCCACAGGGAAGTGTAGTAAGACTGTTGGATCTATTTATATTAAATGGAATGAATAAGAGGGAAAAAGGGGTAAGTCCACTAAATAGAGGAGCAATTAAGAATTAATTCACTCAATTTCAGATGAAAACATACAGATCATTAAAAAGCCAGAGACAGAGTATATGAAATAAAATATGTTCTTTTGAATTTCTTTTAATGATTAGAATTGAAAATACATGAAATGATTATAGAGAATGAGAAAACATTTGACAAAGAGAGAAAGACATCACCAAAAATATGACACAAGAATCATGTGAATAAGCCTCTTTTATTATTGGTCGATCTTTTGAAAAAATGCATAATAACTCTTGGGTGAAAAAATCAACCCATAATACTTCGAAGGGAGAAGTATTTATAAAACTATGTACATCAGATCCTGTCATTAATGATTAGGATATTATGGAGGAATATATAACAAACTAAGTCTCTAGAATACAAAATATAGGGATTTGTTGATTTTCTCGGATCCTTTGTGTTGATTTGGTGGAAGTGGTTGGTGACTCATCTCTTTGACTTTGGTTGGCTGATCCATGTTGACTAGAACATCAAAATTGTCTCTACTCAAGTAAAGTGCATGGGTCTTCACACCTCTTTTTACCTGGGATGGAAATCTTGAGTAATTTCCTATATATCTCATCCATTTCAGTATACTTAGCAAAAGTAGGCTTAGTGATGAAGATATGCTTAATCTCATGTTGAATATTCAAGTCCAACTGTAGTGTCTCTAGGAAAGATTTACCAGTAATGCTTCCCTGCATCCCTAAAGACTTTGAACTGTCCTTTGTTACTGCACTGATTTTCTATTTGTAATCTGACAGAGTTATCAACTTGTCATTGAGTACTAATAATCCAAGAAGACCTTTATTATGTAACACTTCAAACTTACTGAAAAATCTATGCACAAGTATGTCCATCACTTGGGTCTTTTTTTATAGTTGCAACATCAATCCTTTCTTGGTCAGGATCTTCTTGATCTCAAGGATGGTATTTGTTTTGTCCTCGATTTCTAGTTGTTCTAACTCCTACTTTTTCTTGGAGTTTAGAAATAAGATAAGTTCACTAGCCTCTATGGGTCTTTTTCCTAACTCTTCCTTGATGATCACAATTTCTCCTATGGTCTTCTGTACTGACTCATGTTGTTCAAAGACAATCTGTATGGATGGCCAAGTTTCTGAAATTTACTTTCTCATATCTACCCAAATATTTTCCTTAGCTTGGGCTAAGGTTTTTGCCATGACAGTCTCTTTCTATAGTTGTTTTAATTGTTGACTAAGCTTGGTGACTGGATTGGAACATTGACTTAAATTTCTGCAAATTATTTACCTATTCATGTAGTTTCCTTATCTCTTCTCCTTGGATGGACATGTCTTCCATGGATTATACATGTTTTTCAGAGGCATCTGAAAATTGTACTAGAATTTTTGTTGATGTAGATGCTTATGTTGTTCTAATTCCTGTCAGAGGGACTACCTCCAGTGGGATCATGGCCATCTACACATTTTGTTCCTTTTCCTTTATTAGTTTATCCATTTATGCTTCCATTTATCTTATCTATGCATTCTATTCCAGGATAAGATTTAGCATTTTTTCTTTGTGGCCTTCAGTCTCAGCCACTTATTTGTCTTGTGAATCTTATGTAGCTGGAAGATTCAACTGCTTTCTCAAAGATTCTATATCGACATTCTTCTTCTTCAATAAATCCTCTTTTTCCTTGACATTTGTTGGGTCTGTTGGAAGCCAATTTAAACTTTTTCAATTGCCTTATAAGCTGCCTACACCTATTGTCTCCTAAACGACAAGTCATCGTTGCATTTTGCAACTAGACATTTTATTTATTTCTTGCGACAATTGCAATTTGGTTTCAATTCAGTTTTCACAACTGAAAGTGTGAAAACCCCTCCATCATTATTTGGACTGTTATCATCTTCTCATTGATATTCTGAAAGGCACCTACCTTTGGTTTGTTATTAAGTGGCTGGAGTGATTTTTTCAAACTATTTCCATTTATATACTCTTACTTTGATTGCGTATTTTGATTTTATTTGATTAATGAGCCATTGAGCATGCAAATTTATTGGTTACATTTGATTCTATAAGGGTCATGGTTGATTTTGTTTTTATATGATATGATCCTTATTATTATGAGCTCTTGACTTATCGATTTTATGAGACCTTTTGTTACAATGTTTTAAAAACTTCAAATCAAAACATTTGACTATGCAACAAGCGCATTGGTAATATTATGAGTTTGATGGAAATAGCTTGAAGTTATGCAATGGTGCATTGGTTAACTTTGGGTTTTGGTTTAATGGTTTTAAGTTATGAAATCACTCATTGATATAATATATGGTCTTGGTATGGCAAGTTGATACAATTATCCACCACCCAAATTGTCGGGTTGGCCGATTCATATGGTTTAAACGATATTATGGTGGATGGAACAACACTGTACAGTGCCATTATTATCCTGCATGGCAGTGATAATCCCACCACCTTCGCACGCATACAATTAATACTTTCCCCTTTGAGCACTTGCAGCTGTTATCCTGTAACGATTTTCGCCCTTGTGTATTGTATTGTTCAATCCAAACCCTACTATGCACCCAAACCATGGCTCCAGTTGTAAGGGCCGAGCCCAACGGTTTCCAAGCATTGCTGATGTTCGACGACGCTTATAACGACCTGGAGGAATTCATAGGGCTCCCGTTCACACGAAAATTCGATGGTTATAACCCTAGCATGGCTCGACAATTTGCGTTAACCTTCGATGGCTGCCGAGCCAAGGTTGGGGATGTGAAACAAGAAATTAATGAGCAATTTCTTAGCTTGGCTACCAATCTGCCTGCTACGGGACAGAAGTGGTCGAAAAATTGCAAAGTGGAAGATGTCCCGTGGACATTGCTCTTCCAATCTCAAATGGTGATCTCCTGCGACAAAGGTTTGCCTGCAAATATGTTAAAGCAACGCTGGCATGACCTGCTAATGATAACCAAGCAATTCATTACTTGCGAGGGCAGGTACGGGTTCGTTTTCTTGTATCACCTTCGTCTATTGATGGTTTTTATAGGCTACGAGCTTAATATGCCTCACTACCTACATAGGAGTCTGTTTAAGATGGATAAAAGGTACAAACGCAACCAAGCCGATACTAGCCTCTTCCATTTTGGGTTAATTAAAATGATTATGGTTTATGAGTTGGGGTTACGTCGTGACTGTTGGAGTGATTTTCTCAGTCGTAATAGCTTTGAATACTCAAGCCCACCACAGGTTGATAAACCTATGGTAACCGAGGGCAAGTCAGTACCACCTGTGCCTTATAGTGCTCTGTTACCCAAACCCCTAATCGATTCACCTATGGACCTACCTAATTCTGTGACCCAACGTGTGGAAATTCCTAAACCCATAGCCAAAAATCCTAATACTAAAACTGGTTCAAATTGTAAAGTCAAGAAAAACGCTCGATTAATCTCTCAGATGGTAAGAAATAAACCGAGACCCCCTATCAACCCTGAGCCTATCGTGGTCAACGAATATTCCAACTCGGAGATTGAACGTTTCTTTGCAAATGAGTATCCCTACTCAGAAGGTCTGTGTGACAAACCTTCATACAACTTTGTCAAAAAACTACCACCTTGTTTGTGGGATGATCCCATTTTTCCAGGCATTGAAATGCCTCATGGAACCCTTGGTGACTCGTCAAAACCCCCTCCTTCTCAACCAGTTGTTCCACCATGCAATCAGTGTGGCTTATGGTTGGAAAGATACTACCTAGATGTGCCAATGTTGCAATCCAGAATTCATGCTCTGGAGGATCAAGTTGCAAAACTCACCATTCAAAATGTGAAGGTGCAACCCACTGACAAGAAGCAGCGAACAACAGGTTCAATTCTGTTTAAGAATGTCGAGTCGGCTACGACAATCGTCAATTCAAAGTTGGCATAGCCCGAGAAACCTCACTGGTATGATTGTCCCCTGTTTATATGTGGCACACTCATAAGCTCTGTTTACAGCATGAATTGGTTTTGACACATAAGCATGCATTGCTGTATATAATTTCGTTATGATAAATCGAATTTCGTTATCGTTTTAGTTGGATTTGATGTTGATTCTATTAATCATAATGTGAATTTGATTGTTTTAAATTGGTTGCAATTGAATGTTCTATTGCATCTATTATAGACACAAGATGTTTTGCATTTCAAATTTTTAAACACGATCTATGTTTTGATCTGAATTGGTTATGATGCACATGATGGGTAAACGATGGTTATCTGTTACAATTTTATTTACATATGACTTTGACTAGCTCGGATACGGATTGGATTATGTTTAAAAAAGGTTTTTTTTTATATTTACCCAAATCGTGAATTGATACAAATCATAACAGTCATGCAAGTCCCAGCCAGTCAATTCATTGTGGCCCGTCGACCCTGTTCTCTTTTGAATTGAAATGACAATGGATATTCAGTTACGAATGGATTTGTAAAATGGAAATGATCAAGCCCAGGATGACGAGTTGTTCTATATTTGATTCAAACCTGATTTTATTTGATTTCTGCCCAACTTATGGTTATCAATGCTGTTGAATTTTGACTGTGTAATGCCCAGTGATCTAAATCTATGGCAAAGATGGTTAATACTGTTATGCACTTTTCATTTTGACTATATCGGTATTTGATTGAAACAACAGGAATCTTATGTGTATCGTTACAGCAGTATCAAATTGATATTGACTGTGGTAGATTATGAGTTTGTTGGATTAAATTATGGTTGTGATTGTATTGGATTACATCGAATCTCATATAATACGATTCACCATTCTTTTCATTTAATATGAAATAGTTTGATTGCTATATGACCTAGTTTTATGGTAACTGAAAACAGAGCACTCTTTACTCTGTTTCGATTGTATTCATTTTGATATTGTTTAATTTGAATGATAATTTCACTTGAATCATTGGTAATTCATTTTTTRATGATTATTAAAAGATGATTGGATTTGATTTTATTTGATTCCTATCTSGTCYTGTTTGCTATTCTTGACTAGCTACAGAATCAGAAGATTCTATAGCTAAGTCTGTGGAATCAATTTTTTATTGTTTTCTTAATGAAATATCTTTCTAATTTGATATTTGTGTTCTATTGCAGGTAAATTCGAATTGGCAGTAGATATGATGAGTAGTTAGGGGATATTTCAAATATTTCATTTGCATTTTAGTTGCTTAGTTTAGTTGATTTTGGGATATCTCCCAGATTATGTAAAACAATTTGATATTATCCACAAGGAGGTTTTACCTTGTGGACAGACTTATATATACTTATGATTTTTGTAATAATATCCATCCTCATTTGTGGGAGAACAGGAATATGGAGTTATAATACAAACTGAAGCAGAATTTGGTGTTTTTCATAGCTTTAGCTTCTCAACATATCAACATTTTGTTTCATGTTGTGTATATCAGTTTGTATATGGTTTGTGACTACTTTAACTATCTTGATCATGTGCAAATGATATAATTTTAATCACTGTAATCCATATCTAGTTTCTTCCTATTGTATAAAAGATATAACAATTGTCTAATTCAGTTTGTGAATGACATTTTTATCTTCTTCATGATTTGAATTATTTAATATATGTTTATGCATAACAAGTTTCCCTTATTGCATGAATTTATAAATCTTAAGATTGTTATAATCTTTTATGTTTTGTTTGTCCAGTTAATAACTCATAGAACAACATAGCCTATCATTTACGAGAAGCTTATGGAATAACTGGAGCGAGTTTCCTTCCTTCGACCAGCTTTCGAATTCATCTTACACAGGGCAGACTTGGAGCGTTTCCAGGTCAATCAGTTTGTTGTTTACTGTTTTCATTAAGTAGTTTAATTCAGATATAAGTTTAATTACATTTATATTAGATTGTTTAATTTCAGTAATGTTATTTCTTTTTCATAAAATACAAAAAATCAAAAAAGGTTCCTGGCTGTCTTAGGGCAACAAACACATGAATTTTGCAGGTTTAATTAAATCTGTAGTTTGTTTATAATGTACACTTGTGAATGAGTAATATTACAACTGGTAATTAGATAGTTGATTTGAGTTATTATAATAGTAATTAGTAGATCGTATATAATAGTTAGAATAGTTATATTTAGTTTTAGTTAATTTGTTTTGTTAGTTTTAGTCAGTTTAGTTTCTTTTATTAGTTTTAGTTTCTTTTATTTGTTTTTAGTTAGATTAGTTTAGATTAGTTTTCTCTTTGGTTTTCTTAGGAGACCTTAGAGCGGCCAACGGAGCCATTAAACTCGTCAGGGTGGTTCATTCCAAACGGCTTGGGTTATTTAGAAAACCCCGGACTGGTTCCACTCTCTCAATTGACGGACGAACATTTTCGCCCGTCAACAAATGGCGCTAGAAGGAGGGCCAGAACTTAATTAATGGCACGAGGCGGTCGCAAGACTCCTCCCCCACCTAATCGCACACCTATAGTGACTAGAAGTTGTTCACAAGATAATATCCCCCCTCAAACAACAACTAGATCAACCGAAGATCCATAGATCACAGTTGAGCGAGCAAGCCCTAATCCTACAGGTGGTGATCTCCAAGAGATCGTTCGTCAATCTCTTATCAAAACACATAGTGCCTTAGCTAGTCTTGGGAGACCAAACTGCCCGTGGGGTCAACCTTTAGACTTCTCTGATATCAGAGAACATATAGGTGACATAGACCTCACTGTGAATCCCACAGATCCAAACACAAATCCTGCTACAGGAGGATCTGGGATACCTCCTTCACCACCTCCCTCATCTCCTTCCTCTTCTGGAGGAGATTCCTCTTCTAACGAAGGCAAACCACCTTCTCAGCCTTCCACACCTAATTCCAAAATGGCAAATCAGAACAACCCTGCTAGACCCTGGTTGGACCAGGATGCTGTAGAGGTACCTGGAGCCCAGCACCCTTTACCTAAGCATCCGGAGAAATGGCTTCCCAAGTTTGATCCCGATTCAAAATAGATAGTTGAAGATCATATCAAAAATTGTATGTTATCCATTAGACTCCATAACGTTGAACATGAAGATGTTGTCTGTAGGTTGTTCCCTTACACCTTTGAGGGTAATGCATCCACTTGGTACTTTTCCCAACAGCCTCATACTATAGTGTCTTGGGAAAAGTTTGAGTCATGCTTTTTGGAAAAATTCGGAGATGGAAAACCTTCGGAAGTCTTAGTCATGGATCTTTCAAATTTAAAAATGAACGCAAAAGAAAAAGTTAAATATTTTAATCAAAGATTTTTAACACTTAAAAATCGAATCTTTACAGACTCTATGCCTGCGGAGAGTCTTGTAATAGCTTACTACACTAAAGCTCTACATCAAAGTATAGCTATTTGGGTTAAAAGATCTAAAAAGGCCACGTTGTTAGAAGCTTTTGAAGAGGCTACGCAAATTGAAAAAGACATTCTTAGTCTTAAGGATTCTTCTAGCAACGGAACTGAGACTGTTTCTTCTTCCAAGAAGAAGATTGAAATTCTTCCCAGACGTACACAAAACAAAACACAACCCGAAAACTCTAATTTGGAAAATTTAACCAAATTTGTACAAAAATTATCTAATCAAGTTATAGATTTAAAAAGGTCGACTGAGGAAGCCTCTTCGAGCAAAGGACCCTACAAACCTCCTTTCCGAAAACCTTTTCCTACAAACTGGCCTAATCCAAACCCTGAAGGCTTGAACCTAGAAAGTTT
>ML776821.1:2494590-2524223 GCA_009831015.1 Picea engelmannii
AACCATACAAATAGATGTCCCTCAAGCAAGCCAAGAAGGATAATAAATTATCACCAAAGTACTATGGCCCTTATAAGGTGTTGCAAAAGATTGGTACTATGGCATACAAATTGGAGTTGCCTGCATCTTCACGAGTAAACCCAGTTTTTCATGTTTCATGCTTAAAGAAGGTTATAGGCGACAAGATCCCAATTCAAACTATATTTCCAGAACTTGACGAGGAAGGAAAAATCATATTGGAACCTGAAGACATCACTGACACAAGAGTTCACCAATTGAGGAATAGATCCATTTCAGAGTTTCTCATTAAATGGAGAAAACTACCGGCTGAAGATTCCACTTGGGAAGATGAGTTTTTTATATAGAAGCATTCAGAGTTACTCACGCATTGCAGACAACACTTGTCTCAAGGGGAGGGGCATGTTAAGCCCTAATATTGGCTCATTACCCCTTAATTGGGGCATATTAGATTAGTAATGTTATTTTATTTATGTCGGATTTATTCCATTAGTTGTAATTATATCTCCTAGTCTCCTATATATACCAAGGAGACATTTTCATTTGGAATCATCTTGTACTTGAACATTTAAGTGGGGTAAAAGGAGGTTGCCCCCTCGAAGAGGCTTATTATCTGAAATTATCTCTTTTTCAAGGCGTTGAGTACTTTTTCTGATGTTTTTCTATGCTATATTGATATTTGGTTCTTAACACAATTCACAGTCTGATTTCTCCACTCTTCTTCCTAGTAGGAACTAAATTGGACACCCATTTAGAAAATCTTAATGGGGAAATTATTTTAGAATCATACATCTTTTTTATTTCCTTTTCAATCAGAGGCATCAACTTTGGGTTAATTCTCCTAAGTTTTTGTTTGAAATGATTTTGATCTTATTTTATGGGAATTTTGTGCTGTATAATCCTAGTATCATAGGATTTTAGATCTTCATAGCTCCATGCAAAAACATCTATAAATTCTTTAAACAATTCTATGTATTTATGTTTTTTAGCAGGAGGTAAATATTTTGACAGCTTGATCATCTTTGGTTGTTTTTTAGTTCCTATGTTACATTCTTCAACTTCCTTTCCAGTAGGTTCAATTTTTGGTTTGTTAGCTACATCATAAAAATCAAACAATTCTTCCAAAGGGACTAATCCTCTAGGAAATATATTATCCTTCAATTGCAAAATGTCCATTGTCCATATCTTCTTGATTTTTATTTATTTCTTCTAAACCTATATTGTTTACACTATATTGGCACATTCAAACTCATTTTTTTTTTGCGAAAAAATTTCAATATATTCATCATTTCCAAAAACTTGCCAATACCTCATGTTGTTTGGGAAAGAAGTCTACACTTCACTTCCACTGTATACTGATGATTAGGATGGAAAGGTATTTTACAGGTAGCTGCTGACGTAGCCATACCATTAACAAGAATGTTTTGGTCTCTGGGAATGGCCTGGAAGTCATATTCAGTAAAGCACTGCAGGAAGTCTAGAACAACATTTCTATAGGCTAGCAATATCGGATGTTTAGTAGAGTATTCACCTTTGATTTGTTTTATTATGAGTTCAAAAACACCCCTTAGTGAAACTCTCTTAGCACCAAGCCTTTTTAACAATTTTAAACCTAGCATTAAGGCTTCATATTTAGCTATATTGTTGGTACACTAAAAATTCAACTCGTAGGAATGACTTTCCATATGTCTTGTTTTTTTATTTGAAACCCACACACCTGCTTCTGATCCTTCCTTAATAACAACACCATCAAAGTCTAAACTCCATAGAGGTTCTTTTGGTTCATCATATTGTATCATCATTGTTTTGTCTTCTTTAGGGGATGTTTTGTTTTCCTCCAAGTTATAAACATCATCCTCTAGATTTGCAATTTGGCTTTCCATGTCTCCATCATTGTATAAAATAAAAGAGTCAAGGTCTGAATGAACATAATATAAGGGATAATTATGTGGTTTATCTTGACTACTGACCATGTATTTCATCAGTGTCTCCCTGTATAATCTCCTTTGCTGACAAAATAATGGGATGGTGGCATAAGACATGTCCAGTTGTATGGTACCATGTAATTTGTCTCTCCATGAGTGAGACAGTAACATGCCATATTGATGCTGACCTCCCGGTCAAAGGATCGTTCCTACTCTTGAACCTTTATGACTCTTCGATTCCCTGTTGGAATATGCTATATGATCCATAGACCCTAATGAAACTACACCCGCACAAACAATCACCTACCACAATCTTCCCCTATGTGACCACAAGCTATGACCGCACACCTTATCAAAAGGTGCTTCGCATTTTGGGACTTCGAGACTTATGCATGTGAGTTAGTCTTGACTCATGTTTCTTAAATCCCTGATTGATGGTTTCTCTCCAGGACCAGATCTTTGGTCCTACGCTATCCCCTTGATCGATGACTACGATCTTATCATGATTTCATGTTTCAGGATAATCTACACAAGCCAACTCTGACTCTCCATTCCCTGAAATCCTGATCTTCAGGTTAAGCGCCTAGCTCTCTACTAGCTCCTCCCTTCCTCTCTTATTCATATGACACTTTCCTATGTCCTGGGGCTAACCCTTCGAATGCTTCAGGACTTTTCATTTCGGGAAGTTGGAACTCAGCTCAACACTTGTCCTTCGAAAGCCCGATCCCCAAACTTCTGAAATCCACCCACCCAAATCAACGGTCACTATTCGTTTGTGATCTGACGGCTCATATCTACTCATGAATTTAGGCCTCGTGAGTTCTTAAAACTCTTCTCTTTGACTTCTCTACTCTTCGAGTTAGTGAAATATTAATCACTCACCACATGTCCTTCCCGATGGACTCTAGGATCACTGTGGCTTCCAGTCCCTTGGGTATTTGCCTCTACACAATTCTCTTGATAATCGATCCTCCGATGTACACGGATCTTCACCACATGTCCTATGAATCTGAAGGTCTAGAATGACTTCACAACTTCACCTTTCAAGAATTTGGATTCCTCTTCCCCGCAGTCCTTCTGATTTTCGATTCTCCAAACACCCTGTGATCTGTTGCCACCTGTTCTCTAACGATGGACGGTTCCAATCTCTTCAAAAATTTGGGACTTCAGAAAGTCCCCTCTTGTGTACACTATATAAAGGTTTCACCCTCATGCACCTTCCTCCAGATCCAACGGTTATTGGTCCACACAATCAGATCTAACGACCTAGATTTGATCTTCTCCTATGCTCTCTCCTCAGTGTCTAGACATGGATTCGATGGTCTAGATCTTCTCCTCTGCAATTTATTTATGGTTGTGGTGCTCCTCCTCCTGAGCTTTGGTGCTTTCTTCCCAGACTTGGAATATTTCGAATTCTTCGAATACTCGACCTTCGATTGTTCTCCTGCGAGTCGTGTGTATGGGTCTCGACTTACGCTTTCCCTCCTAAGATTTCATCAATGAAACTTGACTTCAAACCTGCACATACTTGTACTCTGCATGCATGTTTTCACTATCTCTCCTGATCTTTTCTCACTCTGAAACCTCAAAGGGATTTCTCGACCTCTACAACTCCTTACAGGATCCCTGCACACTATTGTGCTATCCTTCCTGAGCTTGTATGTGCCTTGGACCCTGAAGTGTCTCAAACTTCTTCTTCTTTCTGTTGGAACTTTGTGTGCAAAGGAACTATTCCTCTTGAGCTTCACTTTCTCGAATATTTAAAGGACTTGGCCCTTGTCTTTCCCTTCAAAGGGGAATTTGGTGCCCTCCTGGAAATCTCCTTCTCAAGCACACCTTGCTAAGCCAACAAAGTGTTCAACAACTTTGTAAGTGTCTTTCTCCTGGACACTTATCTTGTTCCTAAACTTGAAATAGAGTTCTTCTTGTGCACTCTTTGCACACGCTCAATTCCCTCCTAGAAGAACTTCACAGAACCCTCAGAGATTCTGTCTCTTCTCTCTGTACCCTCCTCTGCATAGTCTTACTTCCAATGTGTTTAGTAACCTTGAGGCTTCTCCCTTGAGTTTATGATTCTTCTGCCATGCCCTCCTAGCATGTTCTTTCCTGAATTCTATAGAACTCAGAGGTGCACTCTTTGCACTAGCTTACTAAGTCCTCAATACTTTGTCATGCAACCCTTTACATGAAGCCACAAAGAAACCAAACTGAAAATCAAAGAAAACTCTTGAATAGATGAGAAAATATATCTATCCCTGCAGATGGAATCTAACATACATCTACATCATATGCACATAAAATCATAAAATACATTCATTCATAAGCACATAAAACACATAAAGATTCTTATGCAGGAAAAATTGCTCTTTGTATTAATCACATAATGCCTGTTTACAATATGTTCAAGCTTGGACTACAACAAAGTCTTGGCTCTCTCTTCTTCTCTAACTAATATCCCTCTAATCATCCTCTTCCTAATATTCCTCACCCTTATGAGTCTAGATACAAAGATATTTTTTTACAAAAGGGGCTCCTCAATATCTTCCCTCCAAGCTACCTACTCTCATTAATTTACATTGAATTACAATCAATGGCTATCTAGTCCGAATCGGATTTAGATCTTATCAGCCTATCAACCATTAAAGGTGACTCTATATACATTCTGCAAAAAAGAATGTCTTGACTCTACCAGCCTTACAAACATTTAATTAAAATTAAAATTTTGAAAATGAGAGGGTTAGCGCCTCTCCCTTTATTGAATGTGCACTTTGATGTGTTGTCTAGCTAGCGTGTTGCTGATGTGAAATGATGCTCCTGCATCACATACTTAGGAGGTTGTTGGATGTAGGCTGAATCATAAAGAAAGACTATTTTTGGAGGAGAAACACGCAAGAGGAAAAAGGCATTTCGAAGGAAAAGAAGCACGCACGCATGCATGGAAGAACTAACGATACTAGGGTTAGGGTTTTTGTAAGTAATTGTAATGGTTAGTGAGCCGAAGATATAAATAACTAATACTTAGGAGAGAGAGAAGGGGGAACTGGGAGAGATAGAGGGACACAAGGAGAGAGAACTGTAAGAATTGTATGACTCATTCAGCTGGTGAGATAAGGAATGAGCGAGCGACTTGACCCCGAGGGTTAGATTGTAGGATAAGGATCCTGGTGCGATCTAGTCATCCTCATAGGGATTGAGGAGCTTTTGGGAGAGAGGAGGAACTAAGGTTGTAACCACGCATGACGTGATATCTTTATAAACTATAATAAAATCTCGAGAGACAAATATTTGTGGACATAGTCTAGGAGGGGATGAACCATAGTAACATTGTTTTATGTGACTGTATGAATGCGTCTTTGTGTCTAATTAGTTGATGAATTTTGAATGAATGAAGTAACTAAGTAGATATGGTATTTTACATGCATGCATAGAATAAATGTTATAACTAGATGTTAAATGGACTAAATAAATGTTACGATGCACAAACACAGATCTCACTCAATATCAGGCTACAAACACATGAGTATTGCATTCACCCATAGATCTATCTCGGGTGAGACTGCACAGTGCACTCCATGTACTATGTTGCCTTCTAGTTTACCAGAGGGACCGATAGTCTTTAAGGGATTTTGTTGGGAAGCTTCTTAGTTCTGAACCAAGGTCAAACTGCAAGGGTCAATGAGAAACATAATACCCCATAAGAAATCCTCAAGACCAATAGAAGAAGACTAGATAGATAAAAGGTAAGCCAACAAATGGTTTTGTTGTTGATTGATTGGAAATAAATGGGATTGAGTATATGAGATCTGTTGAAGAAGCAACAAAAGAATATGCGATCGGACGATAAGAAGGTGAAATAATGTGAATCTAAAAGTGTATGTTGAGACCATGGAATCCCATGAAGGAAAAGATAGAGAGCTTGTTGAAGACAAAGGAGATAGAGTTTGTGGAGAAAGATAATAGAAACCTGAAGCTAACACCGTGCAGATATCTGGAAAATTAAGTATTCACTAACTTGCATGAAGTATTTTTCTGTGATTTCCCACACATATTGCAGGAGTGGATATAAATATTGAAATACAACCATCCGATGAATCAGATCAGATAGCTAGAGTGGAATCCTGAAGAGATCGTGCATCTACAATGAGTTGATAATATGTTTGTATGCGTAGTAGATTTCTGGATAGATAGCATTGTTGTCGGATTTATCACAGAGTTTGCAGTAGATAAAACAAATTCATACAACGCAACTGAACAAGAATTATTGAAGAGACCTTGAGGTAGGTACATCATATCATTATATACTTCCATTAAAATATTTCTATATAACAAATGTGTAATGACAATGGATTCATACAGCTAAACTTCCCTGCGTGCATGGGGGAAGGGGGAAAGCACTAACAGGAAAGAGAGAAATGGAAGGAGAAGGCGATAAAGGAAAGAAGGAGTCGTCCTTAATTATGATGGAAAATGACCAAATCAAGCAGATCATGGTGACATATGGAAAGACGCATAGTGGATTACCCTACGGATATAAGGTGAACACCAAGAAGAGAGTCATGGTTGCATGGGAAGGCTTGGAAAGTGATGAAGAGGACGTAGAGGATCTCCAGGTTGTGGAGAAGATTGAGGAAATCCTATGCACGACATATGAGAGGAAGACGAGAGGTATAAGAGTAGAAGTAGAAGGAAACACTCCTATCCATATCAATTTTAGTGTGGAACCCATAAACCTATGTGCGACTAATACACCAAGAAGAACACCATTGTTAGACAACCAAATTTCAGGAGAATGAGGATAATAGGAAGTACATATACACAAGGAACAATAATTGGGGGAACCAATTTAGGAATTAGTAGTCAAGTATCTAAACTGCGTGGAGGTAGTAGTTCAACATTTAATATGGCAGGACATGATCCAACCATCAGGTTACCATAATTCAAAGGAGAAGTGTCAGAGGGCCTAGAGAAGCACCTGTTTATCTGTGAAAATATTTAGGAAGAAAAATAGATCAAGGACGAGGACACTAAACTTGCATAGTTAGCTACCACACTAAGAGATTGTGCAATGGATTGGTATATGATTTTAGCTACAAACAGTCTGCCGAGGACAACTAGAATGATTGGAGATATCAAGAACCTGTTGATAAATAAGTTCTAGAAGTCTAGTTTAGAGGATCAATACATGAATGAGATGATAAAGATTAGATAGAAACCCAGAGAATATGTATGGAATATTGACCAGAGATTCAAACGACTAAAGGGAAAGCTAAAATACGTCATGACATATATGCAACATAGGCACATGTTTTACAATTCACTATTACCACACTTGAAATATCCACTGCGACAACAAAAGTTTCAAATGCAGGAAGAGCATCTCTAGGCAGACCTACAACTGGAAGAAAACCAATATTAGAAGACAAATCCAACCATCGAGGAGCTGCAGGAGGATCTAAAAAACTTAACATTCCAGCTAAACCAAAACAAGAACAAGGACAAAAGAGAAGCCATTTTGTGTACCACATGTAGGGCAGAAGGACACCAAAAGAACGAATGCCCAACATTTGCGTAGTACATGGAAACAAGAATGCCAAATCCATTACCAACGGGAGGACTATGGTGCGAGATCTGTAAGAAAGAGGGTCACGGTCCATACCACTTCCCAATGATGCAAAAGTACCAAATGCTATCGAAGAGCTCATATTGCAACTTTTGCAAGTCAGTAGGCCACGATGACAAGGACTGCAAAACCGTGGATTTGATGAGGGAAATAAAATCATATACATACAGAGTGTAGGAAGAAATGATGACTGGGCAAGATGCACCTCAATTTAATCATGCACTAGCCCTATACAAGACTGCACAACATCTATATAAGATTTCTCAACATACATACAACATTGCGCATTCATCGTATAATATCGCACAACCACACTATAATACCGCGGAATATAACCATGCACCTCAGTATAATGCTCCATGAGGGGATTGAGATGGATACAGAGGTTAAGGAAGAGAAATAAGAGGCTTTGGAAGAGGTAGGGACCAGTGGTATGTCATAATTTTCAACAACTAGGACACTACGTAAGAGAATGTCCACTTCCACCAGCAACTTGTATGTATTGTTGCACATCAGATCATGAAATGAAAGAATTATTGACACTACTAGGGAAGATCCAGCAAAAGAGAAATCATAACAATTAGAATTTTTAGTGTATTTCAATAGAAGTGAGGGATGAAGGAAGAAAAATCAACATAGTTACATGGGGAGAAGCTAAAATAGGAAACGATGTAGTACAATAAGAGGCAACACAAAACCAATGGGTGAAGAAGAATGTCGAACCAAGGAAGCATCTTGATGCACATAATGAGAAGGATATATTCAAGCAAGCCAGACATGAATTCTTGAAGCTAGACATTGCACCGACATCAACTGCACAACATGGTAAGGAAGTACCAGAGTACGAGATGCCTCCATCATTGGATCACACCAAAGAAACACACCCCCTGGGACAAGTAAGTACGATTAAAGGCTTTTTGCAATCATGAGTAAAAATACTAAATAATCCATCCTCTGTTAAAGTATTAAAAAATATGCTAGAAAGATGTAGCATAGAAGAAGAAGCAAATATAGAGCAGAAAATAATCAATCATCTACATACAAGGAGGAGAACAAGTAGAGAATCCAGGTTGAATGCCAACATTGGATATTTTAACATGGGAGATATTATCCGAAGTCAATGTATTACCCAAGAAGACATGGAAATGTATGGGATATCCCACATTAGGATATTCACCGATTCAGTTGAAACTAGCAAATCAACACAGAGTTCTACCAATTGGAAGACTAAAAGGAGTGACAATAGATCTGGATGGAGTGCAGACCAAATCCAACTTCGAAGTAATCAAGATAGTGGATGACACAACACCTTATCTAAAATTTCTTAGCTTGGATTGTGAATTTGATAACCAGGCCATAATCAACTTAAATACATGGAATATTACCTTCGAGTCAGAAGAATACAAAGTCATTGCAACATTAGACCCATCAGAAGGGGAATGGTTCATAGAGCCTACTTGCTTGGACCTGGAGGAAATTAACTAGTTGTACATAACAACTGCGTGAGATGAAGATTATGTTAAACCAATTGTAGATGGGTTACTCAGTTGGCGAAGCATCACCTCATGTGCGTCAGACTCAGATACGGTCTTAGAAAATTGGAAACAGAGGTTACACAAAGTCTCCACAAGAAGATGCGCAAGAATAGACCATGCAGTAAGATGGGTAGGTACGAAGATAAGGGAACCTCCGAGCTTACATGGGGTTAATGACCTAGAAACATTATTAACATGGTATGAAGATGAAGTGTTATAAAATTAGTGGCTCTTATCCCTAGATATAGCACTCAAGGTGGCACCTGGGATATGGTGGGGTACGCACAAAGAAACAGTCACAGACTGGTATCAATGTAAGGGGTTAATGTGCATTAGGTTTGGCACAACACAAAGAAGAAACCAACTGCATAAATATGATGGACAGGGGGCACCAGTAGAACACTTGGAGAAGTGCATAGCACAATGGAAAATGACACCATCGGAGGAATGGCCTCACCATTTCATGCACGCATTAGAGGGAATCCCAACAAAATGGTATATAGGCCAAGAACTGTGTAGAGGAACTACGAGCTGGACTTTATTACAAAAAAACTTTAGAGTCACTTTCTCATTTGAGCACGAGAACCCCAACATAGATGCAACACTTAAAAAAATCAGAGCGGTGATATTCATAAAGGAACCAAAAGTTGAACTCATGACAGAAGAACAATAGAAAAACAGACAGATAGTGAAAGAACTATTGGCATGCTACCATGTGCAGGAAGAAGCACTAGATGAAGATGACCCATGTGATATTCAGATTGAGGAAGTTGAAGGTGAGACATAAGTGGAAGGTGCACCTCTTGAATCAAAAGTAATTGTTGCGCCAATCAAGGTGAATAAATTCAACATCGGGACAGTTGAGAATCTCAAAATGGCCAGCATTGGAGAGTATTGGGATGAGAAAACAATGGAAAGTATAACAGAATTGTTGCACTAGTACAATGACCTGTTCCCAACAATGTTCACAGAAATGAAAGGCATAGCAAGAGATCTAGGCGAAATGAAGATATGACTTAGAGCTGAGGTGAGACCGATCAGACAATGACCATACCGACTAAACCCGATATACAAGAAAAAAGTCAAAGATAAGATCGATAGGATGTTGGAGGATGGAATCATAGAACCTATAGAAGAATCTGAATGGATAAGCCTGATGGTAGTTCAGGAGAAGAAACAAGGGGGGATAAGAATACATGTCAACTTGAGGAAGTCGAACGATGCGTGCCTACATAACCCATTCCCTACTCCGTTCATAGATGAATTCTTGGAGAATGTAGGAGAACAAGAAGCTTATTCATTCACTGATGGATTCTCAGGATACCATCAGATCAAGATAGCACCAAAAGATAGATACAAGACCACTTTTTCCACTGAATGGGGATCCTACTAGTATACACTCACACCATTTGGATTGAAAAATGCAACAACAATATTCTCCAGAGTAGTCATAGGTGCATTTAAATAGTTTATCCACCAATTTATAGAGGTATACCTACACAATTGGACAGTCTATAGTCTATTGAAATACCATGTAGAGGTCTTATGGCTGATGTTAAAAAGATGCAGGCAGTGTCAAATATCGTTAAATATCAAAAAGTTCATCTTTGAAACACATTTTGGGATACTATTGGGCCATATAGTATGCAAGCAAGGCTTAGTAGTAGATCCTGCCAAGATTACAGTAATTGTTAACCTGCCACCACCAAAAATAGTCCATCAATTGAGAGTGACATTGGGAAACAAAATATACCATGGGAAATTTATAAAGGGGTTTGCATAGATTACTGCGCCAATGGATAAATTGCTAAGGAAAGACACAAATTTCTAGTGGAATGAGGACTGTCAACACAGTCTGGATACCCTAAAAGAGAAAATGGTCACCACACCAATACTAGTATTCTCGGATTGGGAAACGACATTCCATGTACATGTAGATGCATCTTCCATATCACTTGGAGCTATTTTGGCACAACCAAGAGTAGGAGAATTGGACCATCCTATGGCATTTTCTAGCAAAAAATTGTCAGAATTGGAGCAGAACTACAACACCACAGAGAGGGAAGGCTTAGCTATGGTCTACGTGCTTCAAAAAATCAGGAATTATTTATTGGGGAAACATTTCAATATGTTCACAAACCATTTAGCATTCAAATACCTTGTTAACAAGCCAGTGTTGGGGGGGATAATTTGTAGATGGTTTTTATTGTTCCAAGAATTTGACTTTGAGGTAATAGTCAAACTAGGAAAGTTGAACATGGGACCTGACCACCTGTGAAGGATTACTAATGGAGAGAAACCCATGAATCTGGAGGAAACATTTCCCGATGCACATTTATTTTTAGTCTAGATAGTTGATAGATACTTCACAGGAATTATCTAGTACTTGAGTAGAGGGAGTGTGCCACAGGAATACAACACTACATAGAAGAAAAATATGGTAGTTAAGGTTGCATATTAACAATTGATTACAGGACAATTGTACAAAATGGGTGTAGATAGCATCTTGAGGAGATGTGTGATAGAACACGAAAGACCAAGGATCTTAGCAGAAGAACACGAGGGAATAACATGAGGACATTATGCAGGAAAAGCTACCGTGCATAAGGTATTTCACACAAGACTATGGTGGTCGACCATTCACAGAGAATCAAAGGACTACTGTTAGAAATGTGATGTATGTTAGGGGTTTGGTAAACCAAATAGAAGGGAGGAGATGCCCTTGCGACCACAAGTAACATTGCAGGTATTCAAAAAATGGGCAACAGATTTTGTGGGACCAATCCACCCACCAACAAAAGGGTCAGGAGCGAGGTACATTATTACTGTGACGAAATACTTGACAAGATGGGTGGAAGCAACACTAGTAAAATATTGTAGTGCAAAGACAACAACACACTTCCTATTTGAGGAAGTGATCACTATACTTGGCTTCCCAAGGATTTTGATGAGTGACCAAGGCACTCCCTTCATCAACAATAATATTAATTCTATGACTGAGGAGTTTGAATTTTGTCATCAAAAGAGTACACCTTATCACCCTCAAGCAAATGGAACAGTGGAATCCTTCAACAAAATCCTTGAAAATGCACTAACGAAGATCTGAAACATTAATAAGGATGATTGGGACTTGAAGATACCATCAGTATTATGGGCATACAAGACCACATGCCAAATATTGACAGGACATACACCATTTAGATTGGTGTATGGATAAGAAGTTGTGGTGCCATTAGAATTTTTTCTACCTAGTCTGGACATAGAAACAATTACAAACATGACAAAATGAGGCGCAATACATGAAAGTGTTTGTTGTGGAGCCTGATTATCTTCCTGATTCAAAGTTCTTGTGTTTTTTAGCCGTGTTTATACCCCATGAAGACTTTACACCCCAGAAGTATGTACACTCTTCCACACGGGGGAGTTCAGAGGGGGGGTACCCCCTCTGCGGGGTCTGGGGGGATATCCCCCCAACTAGGGTGTTTGGGGGAAAGCCCCCCCCCGAGGAAAAAATTGCCTTGTAAATGTATATTGTAATTTCATTGTAAATCTGGACCATTCATTATAAGGTCACAGATCTAGCGGTAGAAATTATGCTAGGGTTTTTTTCCCTAGAAGGAAACCCTCTGTTATGAGGGAAATGTATTGCGGCTATGCAACATAGCAAATATTGTATTATGAGACGAGAGACAAGAGAGAAAGAAGAGGAAGTTACAACGGGTTTGTTGTAGGTTATATCCCTTCATATGTTGGATAATAATAAAGGAAGGACCTGGCAATTTCTTTGGTGGACGTAGCCCACACTTGGTGAACCACGTAAATCGACGTCTCTATTGTATTGTGTATCATCTATGTTTTGTTTCCGCATTTATTTTATTTTATTTCTCCACGGTCCTATTTTTCTAACAACTAGTATCAGAGCAAAAGGTAACTCGTAGGAAAAGAGGGTTCTTGGTTCAAGTGGGAGAAATGTTGGAAGATGGAAAGTTTAGGGTCGAGAAATTTAACAGCCAAAAATACCAATTATGGAATATGCAGATGGAAGATTATTTATATCAGAAGGATCTATTCCTACCATTGGGCAGAGTAGCAAAGAATTCGACTACCATGAAGGATGAAGAATGGGATATTTTTGACAGAAAGGCTCTAGGAATGATACAACTGAGCTTGGTAGGGTTGGTGGCTTTCAATATTTCAAAAGAAAATACAATGAAGGATCTGATGGATGCATTGGCTAAACTGTATGAAAAACCCTTGGCTTCCAATAAAGTTTTTCTAATGAAAAGATTATTTAATATGAAGATGTCAGAAGGTGGGTCTATTGCAGATCATTTAAATGAATTTAATACGGTTACTAATCAACTAAGTTTTGTAAAAGTGGACTTTGATGATGAGGTTAGGGATCTTCTAATCTTGTTCTCATTGCCAGAAAGATGGAACGGCTTGGTCATGGTTGTAAGTAACTCTGTCTCTGGTTCAAATACTTTAAAATTTGATGATGTTGTTGGTGTTACCCTTAGTGAGGAAATGCAACGGAAAATCATAGGTGAGACATCAGGTAATGCATTGACCATGGATAACAGGGGAAGACAAAAGGATAGAGGAAAGGGCTTAGGGAAACATGGGAATTCTAGGAAGGATAGATCCAAATCCTGTATTGGAAAGATAGAGTGCTGTAATTGTGGGAACAAAGGACATCTAAAGAAAGACTGCAGAGCTCTAAAGAAACAAAGATATGGACAACATGAGAGAAATCATGAAGAAAATGTAACAGGTGATGTGTTACAAGATGCTTTGATTCTTTCTATAGATAATATTTCTGAGTCTTGGGTAGTAGATTCAGGGGTTTCATTTCATGCCACACCCCATAGGGAACATTTTCTAGATTATGTTCAAGGTGATTTTGGACAGGTTCATTTGGGTGATGATGCACCATGCAAAATTGTTGGAATGGGAAAGGTAAAAATAAAGAAACACAATGGAAACCAATGGTTGTTCAAAGAGGTAAGACATGTTCCATATTTAAGGAAAAATCTAATTTGAACAGGGAAGTTGGCAAGTGAAGGTTGTATATCCATATTTACAGATAAGACGTGGAAGGTCATCAAAGGATCATTGGTGATAGCAAAAGGAGAGAAGGTAGGTACATTGTATTTATGTACTGGTAATACTGACTCATCTATATCGTTAGCTTCTACATGAGTGGATACATCACTGTGGCATCACAAGATGGGACGCATGAGTGAGAAGGGAATGCAGATACTTCACAAAACAAATTTGTTGCTAGATCTTAAACAAATTGATTTGGACTTCTGTGAGCATTGTGTTTATGGAAAACAAAAGAGAGTCATATTTCTCAGAGTCGGAAAAGAAAAGAAAAATGAAATGTTAGACCTTGTGCATACATATGTATGGGGACCAACTTAGGTATAATCTCTTGGTGGCTCTTGTTATTATGTTACTTTTATTGATGATGCAACTAGAAAAACTTGGGTTTATTGCATTAAAAAAAATATGATGCTTTTGATACTTTTAAGAAATAGAAAGATTTAGTTGAGAATGAGACAAGAAAAAGTTTGAAGTATCTCAGATCAGATAATGGAGGTGAATATTGCAGCAAGGAGTTTGATGATTACTTTTCATATCATGGGATTCGTAGAGGGAAGATAGTTCCAAGAACACCACAAGAAAAAGGTGTGTCAAAAAAAATGAACAGGACAATCATGGAGCGTGCAAGGAGTATGAGATTGCATTCTGGTTTGCCCATATAGTCTTGAGAAGATGTTGTAGATACTGTTTTTTACTTAATAAATAGAGGACCTTCAAGCTCTTTGGATGGTAGAATTCCAGAGGAGGAATGGATAAAAAAAAAGGTAAACTATTCTTTTTTGAAAAAATTCGGTTTTGAAGCATTTGTCCATATTGATAAAGAAAATAGAACAAAGATTGAGTCTAAATCCAAGAAGTGTACCTTTATTGGATATGGTGTTAATGATTTTGGTTATCGCTTATGGGATTATGAAAATAAAAAAATCATAAGGTGTAGAGATGTCATATTCAATGAGAAGGTCATGTATAAAGATCAGTTGTAGGGAAATAAATAGGAATAAGAAAAACAAGAATACACAGTGCTTGATGAGATCACTGAAAATGAAATTCCAAAGGAACCTGAAAATCAAAATGTACAACAACAGGAGAAAAAGGTACCTCAAACACCTACAAGTGTTGTTAGAAGATATACCAGGTTAAGTATACCCCCTGAATGATACTCTCCTTCATTGTATTATTTATTGTTGGCTGATTCTAGTGAACCAGAATGTTATGAAGAGGCAATGTAGGTAGACATCAAAAATAAGTGGGAGCAAGGCATGAAAGAGGAAATTGATTCCTTGGCAAATAACTAGACTTGGGACTTGGTTCAGTTGCCTGCGGGAAAAAGAACATTGCAGAATAAATGGGTTTACAAGTTGAAGGAAGAAGATGGAGGACAAAAGTGGTACAATGCTAGACTTGTTGTAAAGGGGTTTTCACAAAATAAAGGTATAGATTTTGATGAAATATTTTCTCCTGTTGTTAAAATGACTTCAATTAGGACTATTTTAAGTCTTGTGGTAGTATAAGATTCGCATCTTGAACAGTTAGATGTAAAAAGATCTTTTGTCCATGGGGATTTGGAGGCAGAGATTTATATGCAGCAGCCACAAGGGTATGAGGTCAAAGGGAAGGAGAATTTGGTATGAAGGTTGAAGAAGAGCTTGTATGGACTAAAGAAATCTCCAAGGCAGTGGTATTTGAATTTTAATAGCTTTATGATAGAACAGGGTTATAGTAGATGTCATTCTGATCACTTTGTTTATTTTAAAAGGCTAGAAAATGGAAGCTATATTATCTTGATATTGTATGTAGATGACATGCTTGTTGCAGGTTCTAATATGAAGGATATAAATGTGCTCAAGAAGAAATTATCCAATTCATTTGCGATGAAGGATTGGGGTGCTGCAAAGAAAATCCTTGGCATGAGAATAACAAGAGACAGAAAAAATCACAAATTGACATTGTCTCAGGGTGAGTACAAAGTGAAGGTGTTGGAGAGGTTTAGAATGCAGAATGAAAAAACCAGTTAGTACACCTTTTGCCAACCATTTTAAATTAACTAAGGAAATGTGTCCCAAGACACAAGAGGAGATAGAATACATGTCCAGGGTCCGTTATTCATCAACAATTGGCAACTTGATGTACGCAATGGTTTGCACAAGACCAGATATTGCACATGTAGTGGGAATTGTGAGTAGGTATATGAATAATCCAGGTAAAGAACATTGGGAGACAGTAAAGTGGATTCTCTAGTATTTGAGAGTACTGCTACTCATGCATTATGTTTTGGAGGTTCAAACACTTTTCTACAGGGATATGTTGATTCAGATATGGAAGGTGATAAAGACAGCAGGAGGAGCACCACAGGGTATGTTTTTACTATAGGTGGAACAATAGTAAGTTGGATTTTGAAACTGCAAAAGGTTGTTTCACTTTCAACAATAGAGGTTGAGTATGTTGTTGCTACAAAGTCTAGTAAAGAGATGATTTGGTTACAAAGGTTTATGGAGGAATTGGGAAAGAAGCAGAAGAATAATAGGTTGTACTGTGACAGTGAGAGTGCAATTCATCTTGCAAAGAACTCAACCTTCATTCAAAGACTAAGAATATATAGTTGAGGTACCACTTCATATGATCCACCTTGGAAGATGGATATTTGAAGTTGGAAAAGATACACACTATCCAGAATCCTATAGACATGTTAACAAAGGGAGTAACTAGAGAGAAACTGAGTTCCTGCTCAGTTTCAGTTGGTCTTCAAGAATGAAGATGAAGATGAGAAATTTTCCAGGTCCAAGAAGGTTTAGAGTGTAGCATATACAACAGTGGTGAAGTTGTTGAGATCAGTCTCCAAGTGGGAGATTGTTGGTTGTGGAGCTTGATTATCTTCCTGATTCATTGGTCTTGTGTTTTTCAGCCATGTTTATACCCCATGAAGACTTTACACCGCAAAAGTATGTACACTCTTCCACGTAGGGGAGTGAAGAGGGGGAGTACCACCTCTACGAGGTTCGAGGGGTCTATCCCCCCAGCGAGGGGGTTCGAGGGAAAGCAGGCCCCCGAAGGAAAACTTGCCTTGTAAATGTATATTGTAATTTCATTGTAAATATGGACCGTTCATTATAAGGTCGTAGATCTAACGGTAGAAATTATGTTAGGGTTTTTTTCCCTAGAAGGAAACCCTCTGTTATGAGGGGAATGTATTGTGGCTATGAAACATAACGAATATAGTATTATGAGACAAGAGACATGAGAGAAAGAAGATGAAGTTACAACGAGTTTACTGTAGGTTATATCCCTTCATATGTTGGATAATAATAAAGGAAGGACCTAGCAATTTCTCTGGTGGACGTAGCCCACACTAGGTGAACCACGTAAATATGTGTCTCTATTCTATTGTGTATCATCTGTGTTTTGTTTCTACATTTTTTTTTTTATTGCTCCACGGTCCTGTTTTTCTAACAAAAAGCATAAATTAGCTAATGATCATGGAGGAAGATAGGATTCTAGCAGGGTTTCACCAAGAATTCCAGAAACAAAGGCACAAAACTTAGCATGATAAACATATCAAGAGAAAGGATTTCAAGGAAGGAGACTTAGTCTTGGTGTATGACAGAAAATCCCTTCAACACCCAAGAAAAATTAGAATTCATTGGTTAGGAACTTACGAAGTAAATACTGTCATAGACGGGGGAGATGTACAGTTGAAGTATTTAGGAGGAACATAACTTAGAGGGATGATCAATGGGAGTCGACTGAAGATGTATAGGGATATTTCACCTCCTGACACTTGAAAAAAAAAATCGAGGAGATATTGCACCAGACATCAAAAGATAACAATAGAGGCATAATGAGACATAAAGAGAATGAGTGTGCACAATCATAAATGCTAGCATGGCGTAGAAAAGGCCAATGGTCACTACAAAGCAGGAAACAGTCGGAAAGAGGAAACAATGGGAAAGACAGATACAACAAATAACTGCCAATGGACAATGACTATCAAACTTAAGTGACAAAAATGACTTACAGGACGATGCATTAATCACGCCATCTGAAGATGGCAAGGGAAATCAATGGAAAGTACGCAGGAGGCGCCAGTTCAATTAAAACACAAATTGGGTAATGCCTCCAAGAAGCTTCACACAATTCCTATATAAGATAATACGAGGGATTGGGGAGGTTATTGAGAAATTAAGAGAAGCAAAGAAAAATAGAGTATAAAGAGTCAAGAGAGAAGTTTGGAGACACTGTACATGCCACTAAGATCGAGGAAAATCACCGTTAACACCATGGCACCACCCAAACAAGGAGAACCGATCCATACTGGAAAATGACCTTGAAGCAACACCAGATCCACACCACAAGCACAGGGAAGTGAACAACAACCAATTCAGTCTCCAGAAGTCATCAATGTGGACGAAATCCCATCGCCTGATATGACACCAGGAAGCCCCACACTCATCATGGAGGAAACCCAACAAACAACACCATTGGGCATGGACATTGATGTGCCAGAAGGGGAACATGGAAAATAGTTTGAGGACATAGGAAATCACTTGCACTCTGAGAACCCTGAACAAGCTTGGAGTGTTAATGGGATGGTCCCAAACTAGGAAGAAATGACCGCACTAGAAAGGTCACACAAAACCATGCAAGAACAATCACACGAGGGAACAGTGGAAGATGTTACCGACCGAGCATATGAGAATGAAGAAAAGAGAACAATGGAGGCTAGAACCTTGAGTCAACCACCACAGTGGAAGGAAAAACATGCAGTACCAAGGTCACCATGTAGGTAGGCCGCCACAACCATTATTGGTATGTATTGCAAGCAATATGTTAGGCCACATGGAGAAATTAAGGTACTCAGACCATGATGTGATGGATATAGACAAGTTCCCATGGTTTTCCAAGATATTTTACCTACAGACTGTGGGTATAGGACCCTTTGGTGAACCAATCAACCAACCATTCTACTGGGTATTCAGACTAGCCAAAAACGATATTCTAGGCATGTTGGACATCTTTCACTTTGGGAGGGGCCAATACAAAAACAATTGAGTCAAGAAACTGATGGTAGTCACCCATGGAGGATACCTGTGGCTGGAACATATCATCTCATCAGACTTAGACCTCATTTCATACATCACAGGGATGCCATCATGGGGGGAGGAGCCTGTGCAGTTCCTTGAGGACAAGATGAAGGATAAGGCACTAGCCGAGGAAATGAAGAAGAAGTATGGTACTAAAAGGGGGTCACGTGGAATCATAATCAATTTTATTAGTGATGCCACGAAAATTATGGCATGAAAATTACTCACAAAATACCACAAGGAGGAATTCCTTGTCGAGGTTGTTGCAACTGTATCACAGTGTGCGGAAGGCAGCACACTCAGTTGGGCCCCATATTTTCTAAATCTATTCCTGGAAGACTACAAGGATGCACAAGATCTAGGGATAAAATTTCACTATTCATGGCTACTCATCTCGATAGCCTTGCTCGAATGGAAGGAGCCTAAGTATTCATTATTTTCCACAAGACCCAATCCTTGCCACACAACATGATACCTATTGTTGGAGTACACTTAAGACCCCAAAAATAGAAAGAAAAATGCATCCATATTCGAAGGATATCACACCGACCTACAAGAGAGAATTGCTAACACTTGGCGGGTTACACAGGAAATGGTTGCACATTATCATGGCACAACCAATTTCAAAGTGACTAGGCATGCAATGTGGATCCATGCATGGAAGGATTCCGACAATCAATGGCTACAACTGTGTTACTGCATCAAGGAGGTGGACATAGAGATGGAAATCAAGTATTAGGATGATGATTGTAGGATTCCAGTCCTGAATCAAGAAATGCTCGTGGGTATGGAGGAAGAGGTAGGAAAGGGACATACACCTGCCGAAGAGATAATAGTTCCCAAGAAGCCAAGGACAGATCAGAATAAGGTGCAATAGAAAAAAGGGGGGGAATCCAAGAAAGGTACCCAAGAGGGGATGGAGAACAACACATAGACACCACAGGTACAGAAGAAACAGATTAAGATAGCATAGGGAACCACATCAAGTGATAATCAATAGGATAAAGGCTAGACTAAAAGGCCATTCATCCAAATGGGGGCTGCGTGCAAGAAATATAAGGCACAGAGAACGCCACCAGAATACACAATCATAGAGGATGATCCAGACCTTTTGGCCCAAATAGCTCAGGATCACATAGTGGAGGATTTTGACAATGCTTAGTGCCAAAGGGACATGATTGATGAGGAGCTAGAATACATGAGGCATATCCTCCATTAGATCAAAGAAACATAGGGGGGCGACAAAGGCATAGAATTAGTCCCATCAACATTAGGGTTGGGAGGCGAGGTTGGATCAATTGAGCAAGACAAGATCCAGATAACAACACAACCAAGATCGACATTTCATGTTACACCCAACATGTTGCGCATGGATGAAATCATGGGGCAGACACCCTTGAATTATTTTTCCCAAATACAGTTGATAATGATGCGGATACCAACCAAGGCCTTGTATAAACTTCAAGTCAACATCACACAGGAGGTACAGTCACACACATGCACAAACACAACGAAATTTCACTAGACAAAGGACAATTGATATGAGTTGGAATTGGTACTCAAGTATGATAAGCTTGAGACCAAAGATGAAAAATACCACGTGGATAGGATGGACAAGGAATTGGTTGTAGCCTATGAAAAAATCCCAAAGAGCGCATGGATGACAGAACTCATGGTGACACAGAAGATTGATCAGATTGTGTAGAAAATTGATCAATACAAGAATGATATTGAGCACCTTCGAGAGAATATCATACCTACCACTCCACTAGAGGTGAAGGAGAAGAGGAAGAAAGAGGCAACAAAGCAGATAAAGGAGATAGAGCGACAAGTCTACGCAGCAACCGACTTGTTCAAGAAGGCAACAAGCTATGGACGAAGCTGGAAGAGGATCAACAGGTCTGGGAGTGGGACCAGAAATAAGAAAAGATAAGTGAAGCTATCCAAAAATTCAAGTAGAGTCATAAGACAATGTTGATCACGTAGCATGTCAAAGGAGTGCAGGATATGAAGAAACTATAGGAAGAACTTATAGTTGCATAGACATAGAAGAAGGAGCACCAAGATCAAATGGAACCACTCCAGAAGTGGGCAACATAGGTCATTGCGCAGGCAGAATATGCAAAGAAAAACATGACACAAACTCAAGCAGAGTGTGCAGGGATGATCAACGACGTGATTGCAGTGCAGGTATTGGACGCACTCAAGAAGAAGACCGTGTAGTCCCAAACATAAGAAAAGGAGCTCACATAGAATTTTCATATGATCGCAGGAGAGATCGACGAAGTGCATAATGATTAGGTGGCTCAGGACGAGCCACATGTCAGTGTTGGGGGATTATTGAATGCAGGCTGAATTAGAAAGAAAGGCTATTTTTGGAGGAGAAGCATGCAAGAGGAAAAATACAACTGGAAGGAAAAGAAACATGCACACATGCATGGAAGACCTAATGACACTAGGGTTAGGGTTTTTGTAATGCATTGTAATGGTTGGTGAGATGAAGATATAAATAAGTAGTAATTAGGAGAGACAGAGGGGGAACCAGGAGATATAGAGGGACACAAGGAAAGAGAAATTTAAGAAATGTATGACTTATTCAGCTAGTGAGATAAGGAAGGAGTGAGCGACTCGATCTCGAGGGTTATATTACAGGCTGAGGAGCCTGGTGCAGTCTATTCATCCTCATAGGGAGCGAGGAGCTTGTGGGAGAGAGGAGGAACTAAGACTATAACCATGCATGGCGTGATATCTTTCTAAACTATAATAAAATATTGAGAGCTAAATATTTGTGGACGTAGCCCAGGAGGGGGTGAACCACGGTAACGCTATGTTATGTGACTATATGAATGTGTCTTTGTGTCTGATTAGTTGATGAATTTTGAATGAATGAAGTAACTAAGTAGTTCTGGTATTTTACATGCATGCATAGAATAAATGTTATAACTAGATGTTAAATGTACTTAATAAAGGTTACAATACACAAACACAGATCTTGCTCAATCTTAGGCTGAAAACTCCCGAGTATTTTAGCCAACCATATAGTTGTCTCAGGTGAGACTGTGCAATGCACTCTATGTATTGCGTTTCCTTTTGGTTTACCAGAGGGGTCGATAGACTTTAAGGGATTTTGTTGGGAAGCTTCTTAGTTTTGAACTAGGGTCAAACTATAAGGGTCAATGAGAAACATAATACCCCATAAGGAATCCTCAGGACTAGTAGAAGAATACAGTATAGATAAAAGGTAAGCCAAAAGAGGTATGTTTTAAACAACTATGTCCATTACCATTCTCTTGACTGGGATTTGTGCCAAACTAATACACAAGTCTTTGATAAGACCTATGCTTTTTACTTTACTTAAATCAAAAGAATATAAATCCTTGTAAGGTCTAGTGATATCAAGTCCTAATTTCTCCATAACAACCTTAGGCATAAGGTTGTGAGAAGCACCAGAGTCTTGCATGGGATTGTGCAAAGTTTGTCATGGATATTTAAACTAACATAAAAAGGAGGTAGAACACCACTTTCATATTTTCCATCAACTTCAGGCCCAAATAATAACTCTGGTTGATCATTAGAAATGTTTATTGTATATGTTCCCATTCTTGCTCCTATGTTCAGGGCTTTTATCACTTGTGATTTGTAAGCATTCTTATTCATTAACTCTGTTAGAGAAATATGTATATTGATTTTAGCCAATTCACTTTCCAGGATGAATGAGGTTGGAGTTTTATTTTGATTAGGGAGATCTTATTTCTCATCAACATTCTTCTGTGAAGTATATCTAGGTTGATTGGTGGAGGGAACATCAATTTGAGTTGTTTTTTATATAGATTCATATGTTCTTTTGGTTGGAACCTCTGTTTGTTTCTTTTGGGCGATATCAAGAACTTTCTTGGCAGGTGTATCTGTTGTCTTTTTTAAGTTAGAAGCTTTCTTAGTTGGATTATCATTAGCCATCTTACTTCTCAGGTTGTACTTCCTATGAACTTACATTATTGCATTTTCAAAATCTTGTTGTTCTAATTCCTCCTCATCAACTTCAATTTTTGAAAGAGCGAAAAGATCATGTTCTTCTTGGGTAAGAAAAATAGAATCATTATAATTTATTCCCATAGATTAATGTGAACATCATCAAGTCCCTCAATTGTTTATTCCCCTTCATCAACATAATTTTCTTAGAAAGGAGGTCTAATCTGTTGATCCGGGCCTCTTTGTTCTCTTTTTTCTCTAGGTTCTCTTTGTCTGATTTGGGGTGGATTTCTCCTAAAATTAGGATTTTTTATTTCAGGAGTAGGTTGATTTTCTCTTGGTGGATTCCATTCAAACAAGACATTCATCTTGTAAACATGTTGTTGTATATTCATACTTGCAGTGCCATCAAATTGATGAATCCTAGTTTGATAATCCTGGGGCATATTGTGTAAGGTAGCATCCAAAACAAGGGAATCATATCTTGTTTCCATGATTGGTGGAGAAGGATGAATAGCTAGAACTCCTGTGATAGTCTGGATGGTAACCTATAAAACTGTTGGAGAAGAAGTGGAAGATGTGGAAGAAGCAGGGATGGAAGATATAGGATGAGTTAATTGAGGATTGATAGAAGATGCAGAGATGGTCAGGGCAGAAAGTTCAACAGACTATTGGATGTAGAATTTGTGCAAAACATGATCAAAGTTTGAGGCTAGATCTTGTAATTTTTCAAAAACTTGTAGGATTTGTTGATCAAGATCTGATCCAAGAGAGTGTCTTTCAGGTGTACTAGGTTGGAGGATAGCTTGATCTAAAACTGTGTCATCCACAAAGCTACCAGATTTGGTTCTGAAAAGGATATTCTCAAATGGTATATCAAAATGGATGTCTTGGATTGTGACAAACTCCTCTATAAGAGAGGTTTCTTTAGGAAGAGGACTACTACTCCCTTGACTTTCTGTTGTACTTATTTTTCTAATCAATTTTTCAGGGTTATTTACTACTTTTATAGGTTTAGGATGAGGGTGAGATCTGGTGTGAATTCATTTTGGAGCTAGAAATTAAAACTTAAAAACCTAATTAATTATTTACAAATTTTTACAACCTCTGAACATTTATCTCTTGAAATTTAGATCTTTGATTGTTCAAAAATAAAGTTTTCTTACTTAGGGAAGACAATTCATAAATTTGGATTTTTTTTTCAGTTCCCCAGTATGGTCGCCACTATGTTATCACTCTATAATTTCCAGAGGTTAAAGAAGAAATTTACATAGGTAACTACCAAACCACTTTGGAAGCTGGGATCTATCCCTTCCAGCTTTAGAGAGGGATCTCTCTATCAGATTCATATTTGTTTGAGTTTTAAATATTAGGATAGTTATGACAGTTCGAATTTTGTTATCTTGTTTGACATAATTCGCTGAAAGAATGCTTAAATTTCCATTGGGCTATGGGGTTTGTACTTAAAGATGACAATTAGATTCAGATTTTTATAAGGTTGTCTCCACAGGGAAGGATAATAAGACTTCTCCATCTATTTAGATTAAATGGAATGAATAATAGAGAAAAAGGGGAAAGTTCACTAAGCAGAGGAGCAATTAAGAATTCCTTCACTCAATTTCATATGAAAACATACAGATCATTAAAAAACCAGAGACAAAGTATATGGAATAAATTTTGTTCTTTTGACTTTCTTTTAATGATTAGAATTGGAAATACATGAAATGATTATAGAGAATGAGAAAACATTTTACAAATAAAGAAATACATCACCAACAATCTGACACAAGAATCATGTGAATAATCCTATTTTATTACTAGTCAATCTTTTAAAAAATTACACAATAGCTCATGGGTGAAAAAATCAACCCATAATACTTTGAAGGGAGAAGTATTTATAAAACTATTTACATCATATCCTATCATTAATGATCAAGATATTATGGAGGAATATCTAACTAACTAGATCTCTAGAATACAAAATACAAGGATTTGTTTATTTGCTCGAATCCTTTGTGTTGATTTGGTGGAAGTAGTCGGTGACTCATCTCTTTGACTTTGGTTGGCTGCTCCATGTTGACTAGAACATCAAAATTGTCTCTACTCAAGTAAAGTGCATAGATATTCCCATCTCTTTTTACCTGGGATGGAAATCTTGAGAAATTTCCTATATATGTCATCCATTTCAGTACACTTAGAAAAGTTAGGCTTAGCAATGAAGATATGTTTAATCTCATGCTAAGTATTCAAGTCCATCTGTAGTGTCTCCAGGATATCTTTACCAATAATGCTTCTCTGTATCCCTACAAACTTTGAACTGTCCTTTGCCACTGCACTGATTTTTTTGTTTGTAATCTGACATAGTGATCATCTTGTCATTGAGTACTAATAATCCAAGAAGACCTTTCTTATGTAGCACTTTAAACTTACTGAAAAATATCTTCACATGTATGTCCATCACTTGGGCCTTTTCTTCAAGATGCAACATCAATCATTTCTTGGTCAGGACCTTCTTGATATCAAGGATGGTATATGTTTTGTCCTCAATTTATAGTTCTTCTAAATGTTTCTTGTTCTTGGAGTTTAGAAATATGATAATTTCACTGGCCTCTGTGGGTATTTCTCCTAAATATTGCTTGATGATTTCAATTTTTCCTCTGGCCTTCTGTACTAACTTGTGATGTTCAAAGATAATTTGTATGGATGGACATATTTCTGACATTGACTTGTTGATATCTACCCAAATATTTTCCTTATCTTGGGCTAAGGTTTTTTCCATGACAATCTCTTTCTTTTGTTGTTATAATTGTTGACTAATCCTGGTGACTGGATTGGAACATTGAATTCAATTCTTGCAAATTATTTTCCTCTTACTGTATTTTTCTTATCTCTTCTCCTTGGATGGACATGTCTTCCATGGATTTTACAAGTTTTTCAGAGGCATCTGAAACTTATACTCAAATTGTTGATGGAATTTATGTTGATGCAGATGCTCATGTTGTTCTAATTCCTATCAGAGGGACTACCTCCAATGGGATCATGGCCATATGCACATTTTGTTCCTTTTCCTTTATCAGTTTCTTCATTTATGATTCCATTTCTCTTATCTATTCATTTTGTTCCATGATAAGATTCAACATTTCTTCTTTGTGGCCTTCAGTGTCAACCACTTCTTTGGCTTGTGAATCTTATGTAGTTGGAAGCTTCAACTTATTTCTCAGAGATGATATATAAAATTATTCTTCTTCAATAAATTCTCTATTGAATTGACATTTGTTGGGTCATACCCAATCTTCAGCACCAATTCTTCTAACGATTTGATTTTGTTGTCCTTGTCCAAATAAGAGATTTTATTCAGCTTTAATTGGGACTAAATGTTGTTCAGGGACACCTGCAACTTTGAAGAAGTCATTGAGGTGTTTGTCAAGGTAGAGAATATCATCTCTCCTATCTACCTATGCATATCCATCTAGTCCACTAGATGGAAATCCTTTACATCAAACTCAAAGGAAATCTTCTTGTAGTTTGTAGTTGTTTTGGGATGAGGAACTTGTGCTTCCAGGAATTCCATTTTCATTCTTCCTCTCTGTGTGTCAAAAGCCTACAACAACCTATGTTGAGAAGTGGAGGTCTTCTTCCAAAATTGATCATAGGTGTTGTTGTTGAGGAGCTCATTTATTTGCTTGATCTGCTTGTACTTGTCAAAAATATTTGACTATGTTTTCTCATTAGAAGATTCAGTTGTCAGAGTAGTGTATGTTTTTCTTTGAGATGATGGTGATGATGTAGACACTATTAAATGACTATATGACAAGGTTGAATTGTGTGGTCCCTCCATGACTATGGTGGACTGCATTTCTCCTTCCTTGAGAAAATATGGTGCATGACTGGTCTTGGCCCTCTTTCTGTAAACTTGGAAATCCTTAGTTGATACCTTTGTGACTAGAGGAGAAACCTCCTTTCTTGCTCTCTTCTCTGTTTTATTTTGAGGTGTGTTGGTATGTGAAGCAGTGATAGGGGCAGGATGTTCTTCTATTTCTATAAATGTGTTCTCCTCCCATTCTGTCTAGTTCATATACTTCTCCACCTCTAGATTCTGTATGTGAGCATAAGGAGTGCTCCTTTGTTTGGCTCTGAGCTCTGAGATGACACCAAATAGGTCGTAATACCAAGTGGAACTATGAGTAAACCTTATATATTTCAAGAGGTTATTTGCTTCTTCTCCTATTGATTTGTTGTTGTAGATGAAAGGGGCAATTTGAGTCTTGATTCTGAGCTATTGTTTCTTATTTGCTACAATGAAGTGGATTTCATCTGAGTTCACCATATGCCTTATGTTTTCTAGTGAAAAAATTATCACAGTGAGGTATTTTGGAAATCTGTAAGGTGGCAACTCACACCCATAGACTCTTATCTCTGTGTGGTTTTGGTATAAATACAAGTCCCCTATCTTGGCTAGATCAGAGAGGTGAAGGATTCTCTGAATTTCTTCATTGATCCTTGGATATGTGTTTTTGTTTAGCATGAAAACCATTAGGTTGTAAAACTGATCTATGAAATCCTTGAAACTGTACATTGTTGAATTTTTCCTCACCAATGAGGTCCATGAGGTCACTAACTATGGGTTTCCTTCCTGGTTCAATTTATGAAATGCACATGAAAAATTTTCTGACTGAAAAATCAAGAACGTATAAACCAAGACTGAGGAATATTTGAACATTCCTTCAGTTGGAAACCTGAAAAGCTAATCATGAATGTTATCAACCAAAAATTGACTAAAATTAAATTTAATTGTGGCTCTTTATTCTATGGAAAAGATAGATAGAAAGTCTAAAATAGGCTCATCTACCGATTCATCTGAGAAATAACCTAACAAGTAACAAATAATTGAAATGATCTAGTTGGCCTTGACAGTGAATATGATGAATAAGGGGGATTTTTCTTGGGAAATTGTGTGTCTTCTGGCAGAAAAATCTTGAAAATTTGGGCTCTTTGGGGAAAGGTGAGCTTCTGGAATAGGTCGTTTAGGGATTCAATGGAAAATGGGATCACATAGTCATTTTTTGGGATTTGCAACATCTGTTTAATGGATTGAGAGGTAATTGTCAACAAGGTTTCACCAAAGAAGGAAACAATTGCCCTTTGGCCGGGTGAATAGCAAGCTTGGCATTTGAGGGAGAATTGAGGGAAATGGTGGGTCTGAGGGAACATATACAGAGGTAAATTGGACTGCCAGAGTCCAATTTCATTGCTTTGATCTAGGAAGATGAATTTTATCCAAGAGTGCAATTCGAAGAAGTCAAATTTTCACCTTGGCTCTGTGATTTTATAGTCGTTATCCACCATGGGTATATGGTCCACGTTGTCAAGAGAAGGAAGGATCTGGTTCTCAAATGTATCAATAGATTTTGCCTTGGGGACCATGATTGACAGATATTAAAGAAAATTAATGGCGGACTCTAATTACCCGGGGAAAATGCGCCTATTGACGGTGAGCGGTTGTGGTAGTTGTCTTTAAAGCTTGTTTTGGTGCAATGTCCATGGTGTCTACTTCAGAAAATGGCGTTACAGGGTGATGAAACAGGGTTTTACAGTGTGTGGAGGTGTCTTTTATGGCGCAGGGTGGTGATGGGGCAATTAACGGTCACAGGGATCAATTTGATTGGGTAATGGATATGTAGGATGGGACATATGGCAGGTGGAAGTAGGGTACAGTGGCAAAGTGAGGTGAGTGGGTTTGGGTAGTGGTTTGGAGGGATTTTGGAGGGAGGGGGTTCGAAATGCTATGAGATCTCCACGTTAGGTGGGAACGACGTGGGGGGAAACCACTTTTTGGACCCCCCCCCCCTCGTTAAAGGAAGAAAGGTCGGGGGGGTCTTAAATGCACTGAGGATGGATGTCGCCACTGACAACTTGTGTGGAAATTATTCGCTATACGACAACATGTATTTTCGACTATTAAACTTAGGATAAAAATATGCATTGGGTAGTGCTAAGCTCAAATTTTCCCTTTTACACCATGGTCTTATTTTTCTATGGCTACATAATCAAATTTAATCAATCAAGGGGTATTTTGACATCCCTTTTTAACTTTTATTGAAAACAAAATCACTAACCTATCTCCTAACCTAGTCATCTAACACATTAATCCAACTTAGACAGTTGGATTAATTATTACTCTAACCTAGCGAATTTGGACAAGATTAAATAGTTTGAACAAACTTATTCTCTAACCTATCAACATAAATTCAACAAGTTTGATCATTATTATACAGTATGATTCAAACTAAATTTATTTTTGATGGGGTTATATATATATATATATATATATATATATATATATATATATATATATATATATATATATATATATATATAT
>ML776821.1:2524268-2542287 GCA_009831015.1 Picea engelmannii
TTTTTTTTCTTTTATTATTTTTTATACCCTCTTTTCATTTTTCTATTTTTATCCTTTTCTTTTTGTTTTCTTTTATCTTTTCTTTTCTTTTTGTAAATCATTTGTAGAATAAATTATTATTTACAATGAAATATGACTAGAGGAAGAAATTTCAATCATTGGGTGATACTATGAAATATAAGGTTATACCAGGATGCATAGAAGATTGCTTTTAAAGACAAACATGGATTGTCTGAGTGGTTAGTTACATCATTTGGGCTTTGTAATGCTTCGACAACTTTCATGAGTGTGATGAATGATGTATTCAGGCCTTTTCTAGATGATTTTGTGATTGTATATTTAGACGACATTCTTATATTTAGCAGGACTTTGGATGAACATGTAAGGCATGTAAAGCAAGTATTGGATACTTTGCAAAGGGAAAAGTTGTATGTAAAATTGTCCAAATGTGAATTTGGTAAGACTACACTTGTGTACTTAGGTCATATTGTAGGAGGAGGACAATTAAAAATTGATCCTTCTACGATTGATGTAATTGTAAATTTCCCTGAGCCCAAAAGTGTAACGGAGATATAGAGCTTCTTTGGTGTAGTCCAGTATTGGATTAGAATCATTTCAAACTTCTCCTTTATAGCAACTCCTTTGCATGGCTTAACTAGTGTGAAGAAAACTTTTTACTAGGGAGGAAAGAAACAAAAATATTTCGACACTTTGAAGGAAAAGATTAGTACCGCACCAGTATTAGCACTATTGAATCTTCAACAACCTTTCGATATTGAGACATATGCCAACAAATATGCCATGGGTGAAGTATTGATGCAATATTGTAGGCCTATCTATTACCACTCTGAAACTGTTAACCAATCTGTTGTTAACTATCCTACATATGATAAAGAGTTGTATGCATTAGTTCAAAGCATAAAGAAATGGAAGCAATACTTGTTAAGGAAGGAAAAAATCATACATACAGATCATCAACCCTTATAGTATCTCCAAGCACAAACCAAACTGCAATAATATCAACATTATAGATTGATGGGTTTTCTACAACAATTTCATTTGGTAATCAAGTACAAAAAGGGTACAAGTAACAAGGTAGCTGATATGCTTTCTAGACCTCCTATTGTTGCTTCTATTATTTTCAAGAATGCTTCTTTATGTCATGATAGCCATGTGGAACAAATGCCATTAATAAATATTTTAAATAATTATATGAGAAGATAACCCATGATGCATAGGTAGAGAACTATTGTCTTCAGGGAAAACTACTCTACCATCTTGGAAAGCTATGTATTCCTACAAGTGAACGAGTCCATGTAATACGAGAAGCTCACACTTCTCTTGTGTCTCGGAATTTTGGGATAGAAAAAACTATGGCTCATCTATAGAGGTTTTGTTACTAGCCTCATATGAAAGTAATTGTAACTAAATATGTAAAGGGGTGTGTGATGTGTTCTAATTGTAATCCCACTAATAGAAAACTGGGGCTATACCAGGGATGATTTTAAGGATGGAAATTTATTTTAAAATGTAGAAACCTTGGCGAATCTTACTAATCCTTCTTTATGTAAACTATAAATGTTTGGTGATATTTTATATAGTTTTTATAAACTTTTGACAATTTTTAAGGTAAAATAATTTGATCCTATAGAATTTGGTCGAATAATTTTTAAAATAGCGAATCTCATTTTTTGAAAAAACACGGAAAATTAGCCCATAAGCAAAATTTAGCCCCTAAAATCATCCCTGGGCTATACTCTCCACTGCCTGTTCCATCCCATACATGGGAAATTATCTCCATGGATTTTGTAGGGGGTTTACCAATGTCGAAAAGGAGTCATGACTATTTATATGTTGTAGTGGATAGGTTCAACAAGATGTCTATCTTAATTCCATGTAAAAAGAAGACCATTGTTGAGTAGATTGTTAATCTCTTCTTTCGGTATGTTTAGGTTCACTTTGGGTTACCCACATCCATTATCTCGGATCAAGATACTCGATTCCTTAGGGATTTTTGGACAAGCTTGTGGAGAATGATGGACACCAAGTTGAAGAGGAGCACTTCTTTCCATCCATAGACTGATGGACATACAAAGGTTGTTAACCGAATAGTGGTATTTTTGCTTCGAGGCTACTGCAGCAAGCATCCCAAGTTATGGGATGAATAGATACCCTATGTACAACATGCTTACAACTGAACCTTACATTCCTCCACTCAGTGTTCACCTTTTGAGACATGTTTTGGGTATTTACCTAAAGTTCCTTTGGACTTGATGTATGCGAGAGATATCAATTCAAATGAAGAAATAAATGAAGACAGAGCCCGCAAGTTCATCTAGAGGATCTAGCAAGTACACCAAGTAGTCAGGGAACAATTGGAGAAAAGTCAAGCACAGTATAAAGCTCGACATGACAAACATAGGGTTGATCATCAGTTCGATGTTGGAGACTAGGTATGGATTCACATCAACAAGGAAAGATTTAAGGGTGAAGGAAAGAAACTCAAGCCCATCCATTATGGACCCTTCACTATTTTGTAGAAAAGTGGTACCAATTCTTTTTGTCTAGATCTTCCACCTTATATGTAGATCTACTCAGTTGTAAATGTAGATAACTTGAAACTTTTTGAGCCTCCCATGATCATGGATCAGGATGAGGAAGTTTCAATACCTTCATTTGATGAGTTTTCTCCTGAGTACTTGGATGATTAAAAGGAATATATCATCCTGGACAAAAGGATGAGGAATTCACGCAGGGGTGATGTTTATTATCTTCGAGTATGCTTAAATGACACACATTCAAGTAAGGCAAAGTGGATTGAGAAGGACAAGGTGAGGGAACTCTTCCCTCACTTATCTTTTTATTGATGAAAGATTTTCGTGGTCCAAAAATCTCTTATTGGGAAGGCATGATCCAAAATAGATCCAAAGAAGACTAAGGACAACTAAGAATTCGTAGAAGCAACTCAGGAAGCTCAGAATGGCCTCAACAGACAGAGAAAGGGAAAAAAAATCAAAGTAATCAAAACTCAGTCAAATTGGCATAATTGTGAAGAGTTTGTTGCAATATTTCCAACGGTGTAAACAGATCATTAAACTGAGTTATGGATCGAAATATATTTGTGGTCAAAGTTTTGGTCAACCTAGCCCAATGAACAGGGATGAGTCAACATTTGTACTCCTGACTTTAGCATTAGTACAGATAAAATCAACATCCATACAATGTATATGGAACATGTATAAGGTGAAACATGTCATGGTGATGTCAACATGGCGATGTGGCAACACCAGAGGTTGCCATGTGTCACTCGTTTTTTGCATTGTCGGGTCAAACTGTGGACCAATGAAAAATCACCACATGACAGTCTGTACAACCACATGGTAGACCATATGATGATGTGGAAGGTGACTGTGCAAGTGGTTGGCATGGGCCAATGCTTGGATTCCACATGCTAGTGGACAAATGCTTAATGAGGGCCTAAAAACTGAATTTCAAAAATAAAAAGGGCGGGCCCGCCAAATATGGCAGCCAAATGGTAAGTTTCGACAAATCTAAACATGCGCTCCAAACTGGTGGAGGTTACATTCCACATATTGTATATTTTTATAACAATAACCCAAAGGGGGAGGCTTGCGGGCTCGATCTTGAGACCTCTCCCCATACAATGCCTTAACAATAACATCTGCCACTGTTGGGCCAACGAACTACATTGTGTAGCTCGCCCCACTTTTTCATTATAAGCTAAGTCTATCGACGGACAAGAGGGGGGCGTGACGGTATGGATGGGCATGAAAAATGAGACACAGTATAGTGAATTAAATGCAGGGAGTAGGCATGAAAATCGAGACAATATTTCTCAAGGGCCTAGGAGTGCCAGAGTCGAATTAAGGCATGGAGACAGTCATTTTTGGGTAATTCGACACCACAAATTCAATGGTGTTGCTTGTTTTCTGATCTGAGAAAATCTTTTGCAGCTTAATTCCAGAATGAGGTATACTTATGTATTTTTCCAATTTGTTTTGTTGAGTTAATAAAAAGGCCTACCCATTTGAGAGAAGGGCCCGGAGACGTAGTCCACTAGGGATGAACTCCGTTATCAATTTTTTGTGTTCATATTTGATGCTTATGTCTATTCATTATTGATATTTTCCTTCTTTAATGGTGCACTTTAATTTATGCTCATTTAATACAATTCTTTATAAGTCACTTCGACAAAAAGATCTCGGATCACTTGGGGAAGAAGAGTACCCACATGTGTTGACTGGGTGGTTAACAGGTGGGTCAATCCGACAATCAGTAAGTTCTAATGAAGTTGACACAACAACGACGTGATTGACATAGCTTCGACAAATTCATGTAACATCTCGCAAAGTTGGCACAAGGTACCAACAAGCGATGTAAAGTTTTTGACAACAAAAATATCCTTATTACGATAATTTAATTAAATGAAACAATGACTATAATTTAATTAAATTTTCATTGAATATTTCATTGAATATCAATGTAAATTAATCTCAAAATGATTCTTGAATATTCATAATTTATTGTATAATTTGTATTTTTTTTTTTTGTAAGTTAGATTGTATAAAAATCCTTCAAGAAGCAGAAATTACAGTATCAACATTTTTTTCCAGACTGAAAAAACTGAACTTCCCCGAGGGGAAACCAGTTCATCCAGCCGAACAGGTTAAGAACCAAAGTCTTAAGTTACCAGTCATAAAAGTTACAGTGTCTAAATATAAAAATTGCAGCCCCCTATGGGAGACTAAATTGGCCTTTCGTCTAACACTAACATAATTTAAAGAGACAAAATATGACTATAGGCCCTATGTGGAAAAATAAAAGCTAAAAACTCCACTAACCATGCATAGAGACACCTGTGAAAATCAGGTTGTAGGCTTGTAGTGTGGCCACACATCTTGGGAGGTAGTGTTGGTCGTTGGGTGCTCAACTAGTTATGCTTCCTCCACGACCAATGCCTCTTCCTCCACCATAGTCACGTGTGTCATTGGCGCCAGAATCAGCGGCTCAATATCTATTGCATCTGCTTCTCCATCTATGGGGTGGCACATTCCCTGCAGTGTTGAGAGAATTTCCAGAAACTACATTTACTTCCCATCCAATATCTCCATCTGAAACCGCAATTTGTCCAAGTCCTGTCGTAATGCAAAGACCAGGCCTTGAAAAATTACAAGGCCTTCTTGAAATTTTGAGTCTTTTACTGAGTCAACGCAAGAGTGAGGCTCTTGTTGTGGTCCATGGCTAGCTCCAAAGCCTTCACTTTGAGTTTGGGCATAGCTTGGTTGGGCTGTGGGTGAATGGGTTGGCGTGTTCGCAGGAGAAATGGGAGGAATGAGTAGAATTGGCTACAAGGTGGAGGCCAAATCTGAGAGTGGCCTTGGGTTGAAACCCAAAGAGTTTATGAGGAGATAAAACCATTCAAGCCTACATGAAAAAGGTGAGGAGAGGGGTAGGAGGCTGCTAAGGCTATGGCCAAACTGCATCGAAGATGAAGGCGAGGAAGGAGATGAGGGTGAAGAACTATGAGAGGGTGCAGGCGGGGGGCAGAGATCCATGCGCGGTCGACTGGGCTGCCAAGCCGAGATATGTTTGGATTTCCCCCTTTGTCTCAGCATGTCTGAGATGTTGTCTAGGCTATCAAGTGTAGGAGGGAAGAAGAGGTAGTGAAGGAGCATATAGGGGGAGTGCAGTGTGTTGCAGTTCATAATGCCAAAATCGTTGGTGGAGGAATACGTGCACAAGAAGAGTAAATTCTGGTTCATTGCTCTGATCCATTGAAGGGATAGATATCCAGAGTAGGGCGCACTGAGATTAATGGCACCCTGGTTAGTGTGAGGTTGTTTTAAATTCATGGCGGTGGTAGGAGGGGGTGGCACATGCCTGTCACATGGATGGTGCCATGGTGTTCGTCTCCTATCCAATTCGATTGACATCTTGTCCGCAATAACACCCCATCGATGGGTTTGTCAATATCTAGAGCCTTTTCCTTGCATCTCTGGAGGATGGGGTGCATCTAGTGGATGGAGGCTTGGCAAAGAAGATCTGGTCCCTCCAGGTCTGTTCCAATATTGGCTAGTTCGTTAGAAATCTGATTCACCTTCCTTCTCACATGAGAGGGGATGAAGGCCTGATTGGGTCAGATAAGTGTTTCGATTATCCTCAGTCTGTGAGAAAGTTGCCAACATGGCGAGATTTTCTCTGGATCAACACCATTCAAGATTTTTCGAAATAGATTGAGTATTACTTGCAAGTCTCCTTCCACTATAAGTTTATTGAAGTTATGCGCTATAGCTAGTTGCAAGCCTCTTGTGATCCCCCATAGTTCTGCAAAATTGTTTGTGGTATGGTCTAAGATGCCCGCGATGATGAGTAGAATATTCCCCTGGTGGTTTCAAAAGACCACTCCAAATCCCACTGCACTCGGGTTTCCCTTTGAGGCTCCATCAAAATTTAATTTGATAAAACCATCCGAGGAGAGGACCAATGTGAGGGGTTGTCATTGGAGGAGTGATTTTGAGGAGTAGAGGGAGAACTTTTTTGGGGGTTGAATTTCCAGTACTTCAAGATGCTTTGTTCTTGATTTGGACATGTTAGGTTTGTTTCACTCCAGTGCTACAAGATAACTATTTCCATTACGCTATGGAAACTTTGAGTCCAGCAGTGTTTCTAGTTGTGCTAGGTGTTCTTGAAGATCCTTTGATTCCTTTCCTTCTAGATTTGCCAAAGAATAAAACCAGGGAGAAGTTTTCATATGTGGTTTAAAATAGTCAATTGGAAGTCCACTTCTCTCCATTCTTCTATGGTTGTTCTTATGTTGTCCCTCTTATGATCTGAAGTGCACATGATAGATGCGCATTGGTCCCAAACTTGGGTGTTGAAGGGGCAATTGTTTAGGAGATGATTCATTGTTTCCGCCTCTTCCATACACATAGGGCATATGGACAGCCATGTAAACCCCATTTTGGTGAGATTGTCCTAGGTGAGAATGCTTCCATGTGCCACCAACCAAAGGAAAATGTTGATTTTTGGCCAATGCTTCAGTGACCAGATTTTGTTCCAAACTTTCCCCCAGGGGAAGAGATTGAAATTGGCCTTGATGCCATATGCTTCTTGGATGCTGAAGGTGCCCCTTAGGGACTGTCCCCAATGTAATATGTCCTCTCCTGGTAGGATGGGAATTTTTCGTGCATTGGTTAGGTTGTACCAAGGTTGAAGATCCACTTGTGCTTCGATGTGAAGGTCCCCTCCAGTGGATTTCCAGCATCTCCAAGTGGCATCCGGGGGATTGTCCTTCCAGTATTCTACCACTTTTTTTAGTCCCTCTTGGGTGGTTGGGGTGTAGAAGGTGTCAACCCAGGCCTCTTGCACCAAAATAGGTAATTGTTGCCATGAATCATTCCATAAGAAGGTTGTTTGACCATTTCAGATTTCCCAAAAGGCGTGATTGACTACAAGGTGTCGATTATGCTTGGCAGTCGTCCAGATCAAGGAGCTTGGGGTGGCTCTATTCCATCCGCTGAGGTTTCTTTATACTGTGTTGGGAGATTATTTTATTATCCAAAGCTTGGCCCAGAGGTCTTGAGGTCTCTTCATCCATCTCCACCAGATCTTAGCCTTTAGCACTGAAAACTTTGTTCATGGTTGAAGGGTCTCTTATTCCCAAACCCCCTTGAGCCTTGGGTCTGCAAAGATTTTCCTAGCTGATTAGCACCAATGTTTTCCCTATTCTGAGCCCTTTCCAAAGAAAGTTCCATTGCAGGGTTTTGATAGCACTGAGGACAAAGTTAGGGGTAGTGAGGGTTGATAAGGTATAGACTGGTAAGGCTTACAACATGGACTTAAGAAGGATGAGGCAACTAGGGATATTGAGAGCACGATAGTTCCAAGAGGAGAGTCTTTTCGAAAAGGAGGTGAGGAGGCTTTGCCAAGAGCTTTTCTTGAGGGATTTTTTGAGGAGGGGGATACCAAGGTATTTGGATGGAAGGGAGCTTCGAGTGAAACACAGGATTTTTGTGATGTGGATTTTGATAGACAACAGGGTGTTGAAAAATAATATATGGGACTTGTCCTTGTTAATGTCGATTTTTGATGCCTCATAGAAGGTTTGAATAATGGAGAGGAATGTATGGGCCTCAAGGACTATGGGGGATCCCATCATGAGAGTGTCATCAAAAAATTGGCTATGAGAGATCAGAGGATTGATGTCATGCAAGGGTAGTTATTCTAGCGTCTTGTTTTCTATAATGGCCTAGATAGATTGGATAAGACCTTTTGCCATGATAATGAAAAGGAACGAGGACAAAGGATCTCCTTGCCTGATTCCTTTGGTGGGAGAGAAAGGGAAAGAAGGGACTCCATTGATGAGGATTGAAAATAAAACAGAGGAGGTGAGATTCAAAATCCATTCTACCCAAGAGGGGTCAAAACCAAAGGCTAGTAGCACCGAGCGCATATAGTCCCAACTTAAATTTTCAAAATCTTTAGAGAGGTCCAGTTTTAGGAGCATACCTGGAGTGCGGGTCTTCTGTAAGGAGTGGATCACTTCATGCACTAGGATGATGTTGTCCAATATTTTTCTGCCTTCCACGTACCCTGATTTTTCTGGTGAAATGATGAAGGAGAGGATAGGCTTGAGTCTTCTTGCTATCACCTTGGTTAAGAATTTGTAAATGACATTGTAGAGAGTGATTGGTCGGTGCTGCTTGGGGTAGTTTACTAGATCTTATTTGGGAATCAAGGTGAGGAAAGTAGCGTTAAGGGTATGGAGGACTTGACCTAAGACTATGGAGTCTTTGATGATGTCCTATACCTCCTCTCTGATCATTTTCCAGCAATGATGAAAAAAGTCTCCAGTGAAGCCATCCGGGCCTGGGGATTTACCTTTAAGGGTGTCCTGGAGAGCCTGACCTACTTCCTTGAGCATGATGGGTCATAGAAAGGATGCATTTTGTTCTTTTATGATTAAAGAGGGTATTTGTTGCTTGACTTGGGATATGGCTTGTGATCTATCCCTCTAGGGTTCCATCAAGAGGTTTTGATAATAGGTGACCAACTCCTCTTCCATATCCTCATGGGAATGGATGGTTTTCCCTCTTTCTGTGAGTAACTGAGTGATGTGATTGGCATGTATTTTTTGAATGGTAGACCTGTGAAAGAATTTGGTGTTTCTGTCACCCTTCTTTAGCCATTTGATGCGTGACTTTTGTCTCCACAAGATTTGTTATTGGGCTTTTCTTTTCTCTAGCCTTTGGCTTACTACTGCCTCCTGAGTTTTGAGGTCCTCAATTATGCCTTGCTCATGGATTTGGCTTTGTATGATGCCCATTTGGTTTGTTAGTTCCTTTTGGGCCTCAAAGATATTGCCAAAGGTGTGTTTGTTCAAAGTATTGATCTTCTGCTTGAAATTTATGAGTTTTTGTTGGAATATGTACATATTGGATCCATAAGGAATTGTCGCCTCCCTCCACCAGGTGTGGGCGTTTTGTTGAAAGTCTGAGTGATTGAGCCAAAACCATTCCATCCTAGACTAGCGGGAATGTCCAGCCAAAGTTGGATAGGCTAGTGGTCCGACCCATGGACATCGAGGATGAGTGCTTCCATAGCTGTGCCTTCCAACATGAGAGAATCAAAGAGAAGAAAGCGGTCCATCCTGAAAGCTATCTGATGAGAGCCAATTATTCAATTTGTCTAGATGAAGATTCCATTTGAAGTATCCGTGTCAATGAGTACTAAGTTATCTATTAGGCTCTAAAAGTCCCTATACTCCGCATTGAGACAGTGTGTTCCTCCTCTCTTATCATCCAGGTTGTGAATCATGTTGAAATCCCCTCCTTGAATCCATATTTTCCCCCCAGTTAAGGTGGCCAGGTTCTCCAGACTCCTTAAGAAGGCATGTTTATCCGTTGGTGTAGTTGGTCCATAGACGTTTGTTAGGAAGTCATGTTTGTTGGAGCCGATGAGTTGGTAGGCAACAGAGATGGACCATTTGGTTGTGAAAAAAGTTTCCAGGGTGACTAAGCTTGGGTTCCAAAGAAGTGCCAGTGCCCCTACTGCACCCATGGCCTCTGTGTAGATACCTTTCCCTTGCTTCCAATATCTAGGGAGAAGCTTGTCCATTTCTTCAGTAGAACATTTTATTTCTTGGAGCATCATTATATCTGGTTTTTCTACTATGAACATCTCATGTAGTAACTTTTTCTTACTATGACCATTAATCCCCCTTATATTTCAAGAGATGATCTTCATGATAAGGATGGGGAGGGGAGGGGAGGGGGGAATGCCGTCAAATATGATATGTATCTAACCTAATTTAACCATAAAGTTCCCTATCTCTTGGATGAGCTTGCTGGTAGATTTCCTTCCTCTTTTCTTTTCATCTTTCTGAGATTTGCATTGTTCTTTCTGCGTGTTTCCTTATATTCACAAACCCACACTAGATCTAGTGGTGGAACCTGCTGAAGAGTTGAGTAAGATCTCGTGGATGTAAAGACCGGATTTGAATTAACGTTTAAATTTCTACCAAATTACTGTAATTTCTGTAATTTCTATAAGCTTTACAAAGAAGTAAACTTTTCAAAATTTTCAAATTATCTCAACACTTACGCTAACACTTATGCAAGTAGAATTTGGCAATAAGTAATAAATCTAAGTAAACAATCCATGAATTTGAATTTACATACCTCACTCTGATGCTATCCGCAACAGCTTGCTCCCTTCACTTGAACCTGATGCTGCTCCTTAGGACACCCCAAAACCATCCACCCTGCCGACTAGTAACGCCTAGCCCTAGGACATCAATGGATGTCCTAGCCCTCCAAGCCCAAAACCTCTGCAACCCCCCGGTGCACTGTAATTCCACTGTAGATTTCACTCTCACCAATCCTCCAAGCTCTCCCCCCTCTCGTAGAATGAATCTTCCTCATCCTTCTCCACTTCCCTTATTCCTCCTTCACCACGCCCCTACATTAACTCCCACCTAACTCTTTATTACACCTTATCCCATTCGTAAAGACCTTATCCCATTATTAAATGTTTCCCTTTTACGTATTGGTTACGTTATCCCCTATGGGATACGTAACCCAATTTAAACATTATATTTTATTATCCCCCCTTTGTTTAATACTTAATTAATAAATTAATTAATTAATAATCAAATTAATCATTAACCCTTAATTAAAGAGTTAATCATACTTAAACTAATCATAATAAAAAATAATTAATTAATAACAGATAATTAGTTAAGGTTATTTAATAATTAATTATTGTTTAGCTAATTTTTAGGATTATTTATTAAATTAATCATCTTAATAATTAAGGGTCATTACAGTGGACTTTTCTCAACTATTATGGAGGAATGGTATAGAGTTTCTAGTGTCGATAGGCGTGTTACAGATGCTCCAGGTCAATTCCCGCCAGATCTTGCTCATCTAGATCCATTTATGTGTCCCTGTCTTCAATTTATGAGGGTTCTAAGGTTGTGGTGTTGGATATGGGTGGAGGAGTGGTTTGGGTATGATCTCGGGCTTCCTCTATTGTCCCTTTCTATGGATTATGAAGTGTTTTCTCTGTAGGCAGGACCTGTGAGGCATCTAAGCTCTCTAGATTTTGTTGCAAAATTTCAAATTGGTTGCTTGAGGTCGGCTCCTTGTTGGCGTATGCTACTGGTCTTCTTCCTCCTTTTCTATGCTTTCCTGGCACTTGGATGAATCCATATTTGTTTTTGTTTGCTTCTGGGTTTCCATCTTTTCTTATTGTGTTGAGGGGTCAGTCCCTGAAGAGGTTCCCATGCTCATGACATTTTCTGCATCTGAACGAGATGTGCTCATAGTCATTGGAATGCATCTAGTCCTCATCATGATATTCGAAAGAAATAGATCGTGGTAGTGGCTTTTCAATGTTCATATAAACACTAATGCACATGTAGGAGGTGTATCTTCGTTGCTTCCTGGCCTCCGAGGATTTAACATACACTCCAATGGTGTTGCCAATGCCATCCAACACCTCCTCCATCCAGAACTCCTGCAACAAGGAATAGAGCCTTATCCATACTGGGGCATTCACGAAGTCCTCCATTTCAGGGATGAAAGTTTCAGTCCAGAATCTCAATAAGAGACCCGCCGAGTTGAATAAATATGACCCTCCATCAAAAATGTGATTTTTGTCCTCTAAGTTATGTAGGATGATGGTGAAAAATCCCTTGGATCCCATTTGTAGATCATAATGGCCTTTGGGATTCCACCATTGGTTTATCCATTTTACCAGTTCATGTTTAGAGGGCTAGAGCCCTAAATATTTCCCCAGTAAGGCGTAGTCTTTCATGTATTTCTTCTGTTCCTCAATCCTGGGTGTTCTTATGATGTATTTCGGGGCTTGCGGCACCTAGGGAATACATTTCCTAGGTATCCATGGATGTTTCATGCTTTTTTATGTTGGTTTTTTCCCTGAATCAATATCCATCTCTCTTTCCTTGAATGTACCCTCAAATAGAAGATGCGAGTGAAGATCTGGTGGAGGATCGAATGTTGGGCACCTGGAACCCCTTCTGTCATTTCCATGCATCATCTCTTCATTGTAGGAGGAGCCTCACGAACCTCCTTCATTTGGAATCATTAATCCCCTGCAAGGGCGGCAAAGTGCACCAGAGCTGAAGCAACACTAACCCTAGCACACAGAATTGCCATCAAATTCTGTCTGTATAATTTTTATTTTATTAGGTTGAAAATTTCTATATATTATTAAAAAAAACATATTGAATAAAATTGCATGGATCATAATATTGGTATAATTGATGTAAATTAGTAGTATGGATTTAAATTTCATTTTGCATCTAGTCTCTATATCATTTTGAAATTTATGTTTTAAACAATGTATATATACCTTGAACAATTGTATTGAAAATAAATTTTACCCCGTGTCGGGCTTGGGTGTACTTAAATGATTTGTCTTTAATATATACATGCTTTTGAATAAAGGCATTCAACAATTGTTAAAGGTTCAGTAGAAAATCCATGTTGACATTTTCACAAGCGCTTAAGTTTCTTTTAGAAAATTCAGATTGATATTCGCACAAGTGCATATTTTCTTTTAAAAAATTCAAATAAAGACTTATTAGGTTCCTTTAGTTGAAAACCATAAATGTTATGAGATTATGTAATCAAGATATCCATTGATGCTACAAGAGGGATTTAATTATAGCCATTTAATTATAGTGGTAGGCTAAAGATTCTACCAATTGAAGATTTTTTTTGAGGATATTTATCCAAAATCCAACGAAAAATTGTTGGATTCATAGATTGAAGTGATTGTTTCTGTAAACTCCATGTGCCTTCGGAGTTTTTCAGTATGCTGAATCTATTTCTGCATTCACAAATGGATTCTGAACAACAAAAAATAGTGATTCGTGTAAATTTATATCGTCGAATTCCAGGGAAAAAATCCATTTTGTAGAACAACTAGCCAAGGCCTTTAATTTTCTAATATTTATAATTTAATTTTATAATACCAATTAATTTATATATAGAATCTAATGCTACAAATGTTAAATTACCCTTGTAAGGTTGATTAATTAAATTAGTCAGTAGTAATTCATTTATTATATATTAGAAATCAAGTTATGATAATTTATCCTTTAATAAACAAATGAGATTATGTTGCAATATATAGTAAAAGTATTAACTACTTATAAGCATACACCCATAAACATTATATATATATATACAACTTTAGTTAGCCTAATTGTTAAGAACATGTGTTTCCTCCTAAGAGGTCACAAGTTAAAATTTAGAGGGGGTAGGGTATGTATACCTTCGTAGACTTTATCAATCAAATCGATGGGAGGAGGAGATCTCATACACCAATTTGGTGCAATTTTGTGTCTAACTTAATCATGACCTTAAAAATACATTATTATTATTATTATATATACTCATAACCATATATATATATAAGAATAAGAATGTGAAAAGAAATGACAATGAAGGAACCATAAACAAATAACAATGTGAAAAAATATGGCCTTATTATAAAGAGGAATGGAGGAATTATAAACATTAGGGTGAGAAGAAATAAGAAAACATCTAAAGAGGATGGGGTTGAGCTAGAAATTGTAAATCTTAAAATGAAAAATAATATCATAAAATTTGAAATCATTATAGTATGTAATGATAAGGGTAATGAGAAATTGTTTATGTGATGTTTTTTAAAGTAATTAATTGTTTAATGAATAGGTTATATACATAATTTAAATTTTGAAACCTTTACTATAATTGTATATAAGATTATATACAATTAATTTAAGTTGTTTGTAATATTGTATAAATTATTATTTTCTAAATGTGATTAAATTTTTAAGAGAATGTTGGATTTAGGAGTTAAGGTGAATACAAATTTTAATGTTCAATTTCGAGAGGAAAGCTTATAATAACCTATGGATATATTGTGTAATATTGAGCAAGGTTGATGAAATATTTTTGCAACCCTGCACAAGTTATAATTAATTTAGTCTTTATTATTTTTAGAATCAACAAATTAAATAAATATTATTGAAATCTATATGGCATGCTCACTTCAATTTCTATTAACTTGATCATAGATGCATTGGTATTAAATGTTGTGAAGGATGACCAATCGTACCTAACAGAATATAAAATTCTAGTATACTTGTGTATACAACTCAACTGATAAGATCACATCATGATAAGTGTGTACTTGATAAATAATAAAACAAAGTTCATCAGACATGATGTCAACATCAAAAGCGATGAAATTTGTGTTCGATTCTAGTGATCAAAGAAAATAAAATAAATTTTAAAAATGACACAAATTAGGGTTAATTTAGACAAGCATTGCATCTAGTATTAGAGTCAGGTTATGACACTAGGGCCTAATGAACCCACTTGCTTGTTGGTAACTGTGTTATTTTATAAGGAATTCATATATACTATTAACTGTAATTATTATGTATTAGGGCCAATAGGGTATCGTTTAGAGGAAAGAATGATTTTTTATTTTTTCCTTTACCCCTATATGTGATGGCTCTGACGTTACTACAACAAAAACATCGCTCTTACTACAACAAAAATGACATAATTGTTTTTTTCTTTTAATACCATGTTAGGAAATATACATCACAATCATTAACTATATCATTGACACATCATTCGATAAATTAATGAAACAATTTCAAAACATTATCAATCATTCGCACATCACATAACTTCCATGGCGCAATAGAACTAAATCCTAAATCAATCATACAACAACACAACAGAAGGCACAATGTATTCAAATTTACTTTATTTTCCAGGTGCAAAGCATACATCTACTTTACTTCCAGGAACACGATTAAATCAATCATCAAATTACAATAATCAACATCATTATCAAGGTAAACACATGTTCCAAATGCCAAATTAACATATTCACTTATCGATCATTGTGCACAAATAATCCAATCATAAGGAAATCATACTGCAACATTGTGACAAGCCCATTAGTAAACTAAGGTGTGAACATATATGCATCAACATAGTCCATAGCGCAAGAAACCTAATACCTATTCATCAACATCATCCAAGGTGCAAGATGTACACCATCATACATGACATAAAATCCATTGCGCAAGAAGTCCAAAAATCCTTGACTATCATACATTATATGGAATCCATAAATGAAATCAATCTAATATCCATCAACTAATCATCGACGCAGGGTAAATACAAGTGCAACCTAGAGAAAATGAGTATGCCCTAGGGAATGATTGTTCTGACCATTTCCTAAGGAAATGACTGTCCTACACCAACCTCCAAAACGAACCATTCTTTGAAATTGCTCACAACTATGAACTTTGAAAGAATGACTTCTTGTCGAGGCAGACCATTCTACTTGACCACTACTAAAAGTGTCTGTCAAGAAGAAAGATTGTCCTAGACCATTCCCCCACACTAGCCACAAGGAGAATCACTGTCTATGGTACATCAAAAATCTATCAAACCATTTTCATTACAAAAATGACTGTCCGATCTGGACCATTTTCCAAACTGGAAAATACCTGTCCGTCATAAATCTCAAACCACTTTCCGAACTGGAAAGGAACTGTTCATCCTGGACCATTTTTCGAACTAAAAAATGATTTTCCATAAATCAACAACACATCAGTGCTCCCTCCCAGCCTAGGAGTCATTTCTTCCCTTTTCAATAAGGAAGTCGTCTCCACGAGCTTCAACTTGTTTCTTGAGTACACAAACTTTTTCATCTTGGACATAGGCTTTACCAAAATATATGTTATCTGCTCATCTGTGGAGATATATTTTTTTGGACCTCATAAAGGAGAATGTAATGCTTGATCTCAATGTACTTCGATCTTTCTAGAACATTGACCTTCTCTGAAGGCTTCATATATCTCTTGATCAATATAATACATTATGGTTGGATTCATATCTTTTGTTTCCTGCTAGCTCATGACATCGTGGAAAGGGTCAATGTTAAGCCCTAATATTGGCTCATTACCCCTTAATTGGGGCATATTAGATTAGTAATGCTATTTTATTTATGTCGTCTTTAGCCCATTAGTTGTAATTTAGATTAGTAATGTTATTTTAATTATGTCGGCTTTATGCCATTATTTTTAATTATACCTCCTAGTCTCCTATATATATACCAAGGAGACATTTTCATTTTGAAGCATCTTGTACTTGAACATTTAAGTGGGGTAAAAGGAGGTTTCCCCCTCAAAGAGGATTATTATCTGAAATTCTCTCTTTTTCAAGGCATTGAGTACTTTTTATAAGAATTTTGTATGCTATATTGATGTTTGGTTCTTAACATATGGTATCAGAGCTCAAGGTCTTGGGGTTTCACTGCTACATCTGAGACACCATGGAATTTTTGCTATAACTTTTTTTCTACAACGTTTCAGAAGGAACCTCTTTGAGGGTATTTATTAGATGGATCAAGGTACATTGGGTTCAAAATTTAGTTCCTGCAGCCTTATACTTTCGAAGATACAGCCTATACAAGATAGGGTTCTGGAATCATCCTGAAATGAGTCATTGCGGAATTTTCACTATAAAACAATTTCTGTAATGGTTTAGAACCTTCCCTCTGGAGGACATTTATAGAAATTAGTATTGTATCTATGGTAAAAATTTAAACTTCTGGTTCGTATTAAATTTGTATATACACCCTGTGTAAGATAGGGTATCTGACTAGCCCTATTGACTAGTCTCAAGAAGGTGTTCTAGGTTAAACAATCATAACTTCTTCCTAGAGTATCCAAATTGCATGGGACTAGTTGCATTGGATTGTGGACAGTCTGTAGTATTTTGGGTACGAGTTTCAAAATTTTATATCAATTATTTTGTGTGGGGCACACTATACAAGTGAGATCTCCTGGAAAGGCCAAAAATCGGCAAGCTGTGGGGAAGTTACTGTAAATTCCACTTGGCACATCCAATTTTGATCAGACCTGTGGCATTGCAGAGAAGAAATATCAGAGAATTACATAAGAGAAAGTTTCATACCCAGAAGGGTCAAAAATTGGGAGATACAATAGAAGAAATATTGTCTAGCAGAACCACCTCAAAATCAAGGTTCAAAAGTGATACTTGGCCAACATGCCACCCAAAAAGGGAACTTCTACACCAAATAAGCCTCCAGAAAATCCTACTTGGACTCTTGATGAAGGTGAAGAAATGCGTAGGGACATAAATGAACTACAAAATAAGATGGATTCAATGGAAGCCAAGTTGGATACTAAGATGGATTCAATGGAAGCTAAGTTGGATACTAATATGGATTCAATGGAAGCTAAGTTGGATACTAAGATAGATGGTTTAAAAGGGGAGATCGTGGAAGTTTTGAAAAATTTCGTAACAGAGAAGACACTTGAAAGTGAAAATGCATCCCATGAAATTCATGATGTGGACACAAGGAAGGTGAATCAAGAATGGAGAAACTCCAACTTTGGTTTGAAGACCAACCACGTTCCTAAGATTGACAT
>ML776821.1:2546123-2572443 GCA_009831015.1 Picea engelmannii
GTAATGTTATTTTAATTATGTCGGCTTTAGGCCATTATTTGTAATTATACCTCCTAGTCTCCTATATATACCAAGGAGACATTTTCATTTTGAAGCATCTTGTACTTGAACATTTAAGTGGGGTAAAAGGAGGTTGCCCCCTCAAAGAGGCTTATTATCTGAAATTCTCTCTTTTTCAAGGTGTTGAGTACTTTTTTTGAGAATTTTCTATGCTATATTGATATTTGGTTCTTAACAGTCAAACTGGAACATATCTAAGTGACACTTCTTCTGTCATCATTAGAGTTTGTCATGGATTTTTCAATCCATCATCCTGGACTTCTAAGTAACCATTATGATACAATATCTTTTTTATAGAAAGTTTTCACCATGCTTCTGTTATGCATTGGAGGCTTTGCACCAAGTTGTCTTCTTCCATCTGCATACAAGAGTCTCTTTCTGGTATACCTCAAAATCTTGAGGTTTCTCTACATGCACTTATTTGTTCAATTACTCTATTGAGGAGAAAAATACTTACATTCATCTGATGTAAAATCCAACCCATGGATACTGCAGATGATATAATGGCTCAGGTAGAGGTATGTATGGCTATTGGAACATGCTATCATCATAGACTTCTCCCTCCATCGAGGAGAACATCTAGTTCTGAATCTCGTGATGCTTCCATTCATAAGTATTTCATACATTGTTCTTCATCACAACTTCCATTTCTTCTGCTTGATTTCTTATAGTGGGTTAAAACCAAGCTCGTAGTCTTGTGATTCTCTATATCATGACTGGTTGTTTTGGATTTTCTTTCTCTCTTGGAATATTCATGCTCTTCCTCATGTTTTTGTTTAGCTCTTAGCTCCATGGAGTTTTTTATATATTACATTCCCTGAATATTCCAACTTCTTCATTTCATCATAGGATCATGGATGTGGATGGACAACCATGGATAATTTAAGACTTCTTTTCGAAGAAGACTTCTTCTAAAGTCAAAATGAACATGTGTTGCTTTTCATGACTGCTACCATTAATGGGAGTATGGATAGATACCTCATAATCCTCAATGGATCATATTATTTAGGTTTAGCTCCCTCCTAATCCTTGCTTCATGCATGAATGCATGCTCTTCTTTTGGAATTATATAATTGGCTCCCTCCATCTAGGAGATTCCACGCTTTCGTCTGCATCCTTATTGCCTTCTTCAAAGTGTCACAAGTCTTTTTATAATTTCCTTTTGATTGTTGACTTCTTTTTGTTTTTAATTCTTCCATTTTTCTTCAAGTTTGATTATGATTTTGGCTTATCTTGCAGTTGTTACTTGTGTTAATAGCTTCCACATAAATTGTTACCAGGGATTGTCAATGTACTTCATCTTTTAGTCATCGTGATGGCAATTCTTTTCTTGTTATTCTTCCATAGGCATTGTTTCTCTTTGAACATCTTATATTCTAAGATGTAGATATGCAAGATATGTGTAGAAACTATGTAAACATGATATGTACAAGAATTATTAAGAATATTGCTACCTTGTCTTTGAAGAAGAAGTTTGTTTTATCCTGCTTAGCCTTCTTTTAGGGTTCCCTTTCTTTGAAAAATGATGCTTCGTGTGTTTCCTTCCTTATCTTTAACTCGGGACAATGATTCTTGTAGTGACCATATTTTTGATAGTTGAAGCATTGTATTTTTGACATATCTTTCTCTCGATTTGGTTTCTTCTTTGAGCCAAACTTCTTTTTGTTCCTGAAATTCTTGAACCTTGCCGTGAAAGATTGATCATCATTTTTATTTTGGGGTTTCTATTTTGCACTAATCCTTGATTCTTCTTGTGCACAACAAGTCCAAAGTTATTCAAATGTGGGATACTCCTTTCTTGTGTTCATTCTTGTGGAAAATGCATCCCATGTCTTGGGAAGGACATTGAGTACTATATTTACTAGTTCCTTCTTTGAAATGGTTTCTTCAATAGCTTGAAGTTGATCTCTTAACTGAGAGATTCTCACAAAGTATGATGTTATGATGTCATCGTCATTCATTTTCATGTCACAGAGTTCATTCTTCAGACTCATTACTTTTCCAATGTTTCTGACCGAGAAGAGATTAGTTAGGGCATCGTACATCTTCTTAGATGAATCAATATGGGATATGTATGGTATCAAGTGGTCTCTTATAGATTCCACTATGATACTCATGGAATTGATGTCATTGTCTTTGGATTTGTCCATAACTGCAACATTCTGAGGTTCATTCTTTTTTCCTTCTTCAAAATCTGGTTCCATGATCTTTCCTTTCACGATATCCAACACTTTATTCTTGGTAAGGATGAGATAAATCCTTGTATTCCATGATATGAAGTTATAATCACCTTTTAACTTGTTTTCAGACTTCATAGAGAAAGTCATAATTGCTTTGACTTGGTCAACCCTTGTTTTTTACCAAAAACTCAAACTTGACATCTTAGCTTACTGAGAGTACCAGGAGATGCGCCAGGCTAAGGTTACCTAGGATATATAGGAATTAGGTAAATTTCTTCACTTAAGGTGCCTCAACAAGAGGGTTAGGGTTTTGTTGCTTCCGTAAAAACTGGTTGCAATGGCAATTGAGCAAATCCTCCCAATCTATCTTCTAGCAATTAGACTGTCCGAAGATAGTGTGGGTCCATAACCTATTAGAAAGTAATGGATGTGCTTGTTTAACCATAGACAATATAACAATATTGTCACTCAACCATAGGCCAAAGCCACCCTCAAGCACCTTAACCTTGACAGATAATGATTCCAGAAGAAAACCAATAGCCAACCAAGGCTAATGCACCAAGCAAAGATAACCAAGACTGATCAGAAAGTCCAAGCATAACCAATAAAAGTCTAAGCCTAAACCAGGAAAACAAATTGCAGTAGCTACTGGCTATAGTTGCTCCCCAGACTTGTGCACTTGCCCATTTTCTATAGTGCACACTTCTTCCCAGCTAAAATTTTGAGTTGTGTGTACAAAATGAGGGTTGGCTACTTGTATTTATACTATTTTCCTGAGTTGTCTGGGCCGACTTCTCATTCTGGAAGCTAAATACTTAATATTAAGTATGTACTTGAGCCGATTTGTCTTCTAGGGTTATGATCAATGCTTTAGGGTTTCTTCTTGCTTCCCAAAATATTCTATTCTTGTCAGGGTTACACATGGAGGTAAATACCTTCCGCAGTTATTCATTGCAATTATTGTTCTAAACGGAAAATGGGTTTTCAAATATTCTCTCATACTCTTGATATCATGGACCATTGACATCTCAATCCTTATTCACTTTTAATCTAAATAAATCAAGTAGTATTGTTTATAACATTCTTGATACAAACACTATCCTAATATTCAACACCTCCTCCTTCATATTTCTACCTTTTCCCTTTACTAATCCTTCTTATCATTTTTACTCATCTAATTGTTTTGTATAAATACAAGGTCCATTATTTACTTTACTAATTGGTTATGTCAATATAAGATTGAATAGTCATTAAGCTACCTCAATTAGAGCCTAAGTATTCCAAAACTTAAATTATTTTAATAAGATTAATCCTAGAGTGAACTATAGTGTCAAATGTATGTTATATTCTTTGCATAGAAACTATGCATTTATAGGAAATATATTGATGGTAGCCTAGGGAATTTCTACATGCTCCAATGATTTTAAATTCCCTTAACGACATGTATATGTCATTTTACTTGTACAATTTCTAAAACTTTATCCTACTATTTTTTTTGGGATTCCACCTTCGGTTCTAAATTCCAAGATCAACATTATTCCTTACTAGGGTCTATTTTATATTGTTTAAATTAAAGGTAAATAGATAAGAAACCATGCTCATGGTCTCTTCGCTTAGATCATATATGGATTTCCCTATAAATAAAATTTTGTAAAGATGAAATACTACTTCATTGTTTCTTACCCAATTACGGTTGTAATTTACACTTTCAATAAAACATAAGGTGATTAGTATGTATAGTGTCTTTTGTAACTTTTTATATGATCTTCAGTACTCTAATCTATTATAGTGTAACATCCTTCTCTTGTGCACACCTGATGTGACTTATTCTTTGAGGGCACTTGCGTGCAAGTGATCTGGTTCATTATATGATTGACTACTTCGCTTATGGATTCTGATGATGAGACTGTGGATTATGATGTCATGTTATGTTGATATGTATAGACAAGTGATATCGACTAGTTTCTCCTGAGTGTGCAGGACTCTTGACAGATTGAGGATGTCGATGGCATCGATGGACCTCCTTAGACTTTGGATCGAGTCAGGGAGTGGACTATATATGGTTTTAGTACTTTTGTTATTGCATATGTGACCTATGACTCGATATATTATGTTGTTGTTTATGGATCGCTGACATGTTTCATTGATGGATGAAAGTTGACGATTGGTTGCTAATCAAAATAACATTTGGAGTAAAGGGTTCATGCATGACAACTAGAGATATTGAGGGAGAGGTGTGGCATCAACCCTGCCACAACCTACTAGCACTCATGTCGTGGTGTGAACTGTAGGTTAATGATTACCGAGTTCAAAAGATCCATGATGCCATGAGGGTAGACTGAGATAATCGCTCACAAAGATTCTAAGGGGAGAACAATAAGGAAAGGCCCTTATTCCTTTGAGTCCCTTAGTCTCCCACAGGGTCTCATGATGGAATATTGACTCCAAGGGTTGGACGTCTACCAAAATTAGTCAAAAGGTGAGTGGCACCCTTGGAGCATGTAGTGCGTCTTGAAGGGAACATCGCATAAACCAAACATGAATAAAGGCGAGTGGCACCCTTGGAGCACTTAGTGCGTCTTGAAGGGTAGGTTGCAATTTTTTTAAACACAGGTGAGTCAATGAACCTAGGTGCCTAGAAAACAATATTTTATCTTGATATGGTCAGCCTTAAAATAAAAATGTTGTATGATTAAAGTTTTTAATTATAAAATTTCCCTAAAAAATAATGCTACTCCTAGTTGAATTTATGGCCTAGGTCTAAATAGGGTATGAGGAATAAAAATTAATTAATCAATTAATAAAAAGGGGATGAAGAAAAATCAAATAAAGAATTTAAATGAGAATTAATTTTTCGAAGAATTAATTACTATTATGTGCAAGATGTGCTAATTTGGAAATTGGACAAAAAGGGGAAATAAATGCATAAATGAATGTGGAACATAGAAATGAATCTAGTCTAGAGAACTTTCCTAAATAAAAATCAACTAAGCTTTATGAAAGGCATCAGTCATTAAAGGAAATTGAGGGAATAAAGGGAATAAAGGGACAATAAGGAGTCTTTTTAGGAATTCTTTTAGGTGGGTGAGGGAAATTGGAAAATTGATTTAATTAATTAAATGAATTTCTAGTGCAACTAAGGGATTGGGTGACAAGTGTGTGGGGGAGAATGTTTCCTAATTAATTTTAAATAAAATGAATTTAATGTGTAAATGGGAGCGTCACTAAGAATAAATCTATAAAAGAAATGGCAGAGGAGGGGAATGGATCATGACTAGTATGTGTAAGGTTATGCTGCCATATTTTTCTCTTGATTGATTTTTCTTGTGGGAGTTGGGATACCTAGCTTGAATAGAGAGTGGTAGCTAGACCTTATGAGTCGAGATGGGAGCTACCTTTCTCGGTATTGTGTGCGTGACCCCTTTGCGGATCGGGGGAGCTCAAGGGGAAGAAGAGTACCCCTAATGTTGGCTGGGAGGTACCGATGAGGTCTCAAAGGTTAGAAATAAGGAGTTGGATGGAAAGCAAGCACGAGACAACAACTTCGGATTCTTCACTTTTGGTTATAGTACACATGTTTAAATTTTTTTATTGGTGAATTAGTTAAAATATGAGTATATGGATCTATATGTTATTGAATTTGAAATTATTATTGGAACTGGTTGTGTGTTTGGATCGATATTTTTATGGAGACTCCATTATAATGATGTTGACTTATAGGTGTATCTTGTCTCCATATCTGTCATCTAGAAGAATCCCTGATATCAAACTTCTTAGTTGTCTTTCTCAATGTTTCTCTGAAAATTGAACCCACCCCCCTCTCTATGTTGTTGTTGGATTAAGTATTTATCCTTTCTTATGCCTTTTCTCACTCTCCAATGAATTTTTACCACCTCAACCTCCCTATGTCCTCCTTATTTACCCACCATTTTAGTTCCCGATTGCTCAACAATTGTACATGATTTTCCCGGTGTTGACCACTCCCTATTCTAGTGCTAGAAATATGAGAAATTATTTTTCCCTAAGATAATTTACAACATTCCCTTTCTCTATGGGGTGGTATTTTTCCAGGAATTGGAGGAGGAAACCACTCGTTTCTCCCAGTTTCTGCATTTTGGGGGTGCTAGTTTTCACCTCTATGTTTTCAGAATGACACCCAATAATGTACCCACACATTGAGAGCCGGGTAAATTATTCCATTGAATTTAAATGGTTGTGGCACCATAAAAAAACCTTCACCGATTCCTTTTTATCCTTTCTCCTTTCGATACTCACCTAAATTGATTGGAACCATTGAGGTCGCTTGGATTTCAGTTATGCTTGTCTTAGACCCATCTAATTAATTCAAATTTCTTTTATGTATTTTAAATAGGCTAAATAGGAGGTTATTACAAGTGCCTTACGATTGGAGGGCTTGATCGTTCATACAACTTAAATGAGTAGTGATGATCATAGTCTTACTGTTTCTTCATTGATATGTTATGCAAAATAATTTCTCACCTCCTTCCATTTTTATTGCTTTTTCCTGTATCCTCTTCACTTGCAACAGAAAATTCCCACCTGTCTTTATTCTGTATGAGATCAATGTGGTTAAGTCATTGTCACTCCTTAGTGTTTTTCTTCACCGATTTCTTTTGCAGAGACGCTCAGAGACCCCTGGTGTTCTTCTGCATCCCTTCATTCTGGAGGGGATTCCTTCTCTAGGCCTTCCCTTTTTTTATCTCCTTTGCGATTGCTTAGGATAAAAAAACATGCTCATGGTATCTTCACTTAGATCATATATGTATTTCCCTATAAATAAAAAAATTTCAAGATGAAATACTACTTAAATGTTTTTTACTACTTAAATAGTATATATAGTGTCTTTTGTAACTTTTTATATGCTCTTTAGTACTCTAATCTAATATAGTGTAACATCCTACTCTTGCACATACTTGATGTGACTTATTATTTGAGGACACTTGCGTGAAAGTGATCCGATTCATTATATGGTTGACTGCTTCGCTTATGGATTCTGATGATGAGATTATGGATTATGATGTCATGTTATTTTATTATGTATATATAGGTGCTATCAACTGGTTTCTCTTGAGTGTGTTGAACTCTTGACAGATTGAGGATATCAATGGCATCTATGGACCTCCTTGGACTCTGGATCGAGTCAGGTAGTGGAATGTATATGGTTTGAGTATTTCCGTTATTGCATATGTGACATATGACTAGGTATATTATGATGTTTTTTATGGATTGTTGACATGTTTCATTGATGGACGCAGGATGACGATTGCTTGCTAATTAGACTCACATTTGGAGTAAAGGGGTCATGCACAACAACTAGAGATATTGAGGGATAGGTGTGGTAGCAACCCTGACACAATCTACCAATACTCCCATGGTGGCTCAAACTGTAGGTTAACGATTACCTAGTTAAAGAGATCCACGATGCCATGAGGGAAGATTGAGATAGTCTCTCATGAAGGTTCTAAAGGGAACACAATAATGAAGGGTCCTTATTATTTAGAGGCACTTATTCTCCCACAAGGTCTCCTGATGGAGTATTGAATCCATGGGTTGGACATCTACAAAAATCATTCAAAAGGAGAGTGGAACCCTTGGAAAACATAGTGTGTCTTGAATAAAAATAAAACATAAATAAAACACGAATAAATGTGAGTGGCATCCTTGGAGCTCGTAGTGAGTCTTGAAGGACACGTCGTGCTTTTTTTAAACATAGGTCAGTCAATGAACCTTGGTGCATAGAAAACAATATTTTATCTTGACATGGTCAGCCTTAGAATAAAAAAGTTGTATGAGTAAATTTATTCATTATAAAAAATTCCTTAAAAAAATATGTTATGCCTAGTTGAATTTAAGGCCTAGGTCTAAATAGGGTATGAGGACTAAAAATTAATTAATCAATTAATAAAAGGGGGATGGCGAAAAATCAAATAAAGAATTTAAAGGAGAATTAATTTATCTAAGAATTAATTACTATTGTGTGCAAGACATGCTAATTTGGAACTTAGACAAAAACGAGAATTAAATGAATAAAGTAATGTGGAACATAGAAAGGAATCTAGTCTAGAGAAATTTCCTAAATAAAACTCAACTAAGATTTAAGAAATACGTAAGTCATTAAAGGAAATTGAGGGAATAAAGGGACAAGAAGGAGCATTTTTTGGAACACTTTTAGGTGGGTGAGGGAAATTGACTAATTAATTTAATTAATTAAATGAATTTCTGGTGCAACTAAGGGATCGGGTGACAAGTGTACGAGGGAGAATTTTTCCTAATTAATTTTAAATAAAGTGAATTTAATGTGAAAATGGAAGTGTCACTAAGAAGAACTCTATAAAATAAATGGCATAGGAGGGTAATGGATCACGACTGGTATGCGGTCAGATTTTTCTCTTGACTGGTTTTTCTTGTGGGAGTTGGGATACCCAACTTGAATAGAGAGTGGTACAAGCTACACCATGCGAGGAGAGCTGGGAGATAGCTTTCTCGAGATTGTCTGTGTGGCCCCTTTGCAGCTCGGGGGGCTAAGGGGGAAGAAGATTACCCCTAGCGTTGGCTTGAAGGTATCGATAAGGTCTCAGTGGTTAGCAATAAGGAGCTAGATGGAACATAAGCGTGGGACAACAACTTCATATTCTTCACCTTCGGTTACATTATGCATGTGTAAAATTTTGCATTGGTGAATTAGTTAAAATATTTGTATATGGATCTATATGTTATTGAATTTGAAAGTATTATTGGAATTGGTTGTGTGTGTCGATCAATATTTTTATGGCAACTCCATTATAAGGATGTTGACTTATAGGTGTAGCTTGTCACCATATCTGTCATCTGGAAGAATCCTCGATATCAAAATTCTTAGTTGTCTTTCTCAACATTGCCCCGCAAATTGATCCCCCGCCACTCTCTGGGTTGTTGTTGGATTAAGTATTTATCCTTTCCTATGCCTTTTCTCACTCTCTAGCAAAGTTTTACCACCTCAACCTCTCTGTGTTCTCCTTATTTACCCAACATTTTAGTTCCCGATTGCTCGGTGATTGTACACGAGTTCCTTGGCGTTGACCACTCCTTCCAGTGCTAGAGCTCTGAGAAATTATTTTACGCTAGGATAATTTCCGACGTTCCCTTGCTTTATGAGGTGGTATTTTTCCAGGAATTGGAGGAGGAACCCACTTATTTCACCCAGTTTATGCATTTTTAGGGTGCTATTTTTCACCTCTATGTTTGCAGAAGGACACCCAACAGTGTACCCATGCATTGAGAGCTGATTAAATTATTCCATTGAATTGAAATTCATGCACCACCATAACAGAACCTTCATTGATTCCTTCTTATCCTTGCTCTTTTTGATACTCAAATAAATTGATTGGGAGCATTGAGGTCGCTTAGATTTTGGTTATGGTTGTCTCAGCCCCATTTGATTAATTCAAATTTATATATTTTAAAAAGGATAAAGAGGAGATGATTACAAGTGACTTATGATTGGAGGGCTTGATCGTTCAGACATCTTAAATGAGTAGTGTCGTTCATAGTCTTATTTTTTTTTCCCATACCCTCTTCACTTGCAACAAAAAACTCCCACCTATCTTTATTCTATATGATCTAGATGTGGTTAAGTCATTGTCATTCCTCAATATTTTTCTTCACTAATTTCCTTTGAAGAGACGCTTGGATACCCTTGGTGTTATTTTGCATCCCTGCATTCTCGAGGGGAGTCCTTCTCTAGGCCTTCCCTTTTTTTATCTCCTCTATGATTTCTTAGGATATTTGGCCCTCGGTCTTCCCTACATTGTTCCCTCTTAGAGAAGCTACAACTGTTGTCTCTACATTTCTTCCTGTGTAAGTATATCCTTCTCCTCCTCGAGTCTTTATTCACCTATCCTTATGCGGACTTTCAACCCTTTGTTTTCCAGCACCCCCCGTGGAACAATATTCCCAGAGAATGTGCACCTAGATCCATGGATAATTAAAGGTGGAGGGGTGTCTCTGAGTTTTCCAGTGCCTTAGTTAAGAGTGCTTATATTAAGGTGGGTTTTTTTTTAAATGCTTGAAACCCATTACTTTGGATGGTGTTCATATCTATGAAACTCTAGGAATTGTAGGACCGATGTCCCACTATTAAAGCTAATCTTATTTCTTGTAATGGGTACTTGCGACTTATGGTTTGTATTTACCTTCTTCCAATTAAGTTCTTTTTGGTTTGGGCATCCACCTTTATCAGCCATCCCTTGCTGGTCTTATACCTTATAAAGAAAGAATAACCCTATGTGGTAGATAATTCACTTACCTATACATTAATGTTTAGTGTAATAATTATAGTTGCTACGCCACGAATAATGGTTAGTTTCTCTTGTTCTTGAAACTGCAGTATCGATGAGTGTAAGTTATTAGATTGAATGTGCACACTAAGTAAATGATGACACTGTTGTGCCTATGATTAATATGATGCACACTGATTTATGGTCTAAATTTCCTTGTGCAATACATAATGATGATGAGATTAATTAGAATTTGGGTTACCAATGCATCCTTAATATCATTGTAAAGTATGATCAATTACGAGTTAGATTTCCTTTGTGCCTTGGAAAAATGGGCTTGGGTACTCTTGTGCAACAGATGACGTGGATGCATGTTCGCTGAGATTAGTTTATTTCTTGTGCGCATGAAAATTTTGATGTATTAAATGATGGTTTTACATGGTTAGTTATTTATTTTATTGAGTTTATTCTTGAATGATGGTTTTAAACTTAGTTTATTCTTGCGCGCATGAAACATTTAAGGTATTGAATGATGTATTGTATAATGTTTAGATTTTTCTTCTTGCACACAATGAAAATTCAATGTAATGAATGGTGTGGGCTATTTACTTCTTGCGCTTGTGGATTTTTATGATCATTAGATCTTAGAACTTGCACAATTAAAAAGTTATGAATTTATTTACCCTGTGTCGATGATTAGTTCATGGATATTAGATTTCTTTTGTTTATGGATTCCATATAATGTATGATAGTCAAGGATTTTTGGACTTCTTGTGCAATGGATTTTATGTCATGTATGATGGTGTAGATCTTGCGCCTTGGATGATGTTCATGAATAGGTGTTAGGTTTCTTTTGATATGGACTATGTTGACACATAGATGTTCATGCCTTAGTTTACTAATGCACTTGTCACAATGTTGTGGTATGCTTTCCTTATGATTGGATTATTTGCGTGCAATGATCGATAAGTGAATATGTTAATATGGCATTTGGAACATGTGCTTACCTTGATAATGATGTTGATTATTGTAATTTGATGATTGATTTAATCATGTGCCTCGATGTAAAGTAGATGTATGCTTTGCACTAGAAAATAAAGTAAAGTTGAATACATTGTGCCTTCTCTTGTGTCATTGTATGATTGATTTAGGATTTAGTTCTCTTGTGCCATGAAAGTTATGTGATGTGTGAATGATTGATAATGTGCTGAAATTGTTTCATTAATTTATCAGATGATGTCTCAATCATATAGTTAATTATTGTGATGTATATTTCCTAACGTTGTATTAAAAGAAAAAAAAAATACATAATTTTTGTTGTAGTAATGACGTGGTCATTGCATATGGTATCAGAGCAGGTTCAACCCTGAGACTGTGGATACCCATGCCTTCCACTGAATTAAGCCCTTGATTAATACTTAGTGCTAATTAAAATATCAAATTGTTCATGCGATAATCATGGTTAGAGGATGTTGCAGATATTCACAATGTGGTGCTGGGGAAGAAAGTGTGATGCCTCTAGAAGCGCATGCACCCTCGGAGACTAACCCCCAAGGGGAAAAACAAGTCCTTGGGAAGGAGTCAATTGTTGTAAGGGAGGTGGATGGTCTGACAAGGTACTTCCAGGGAATGTCAGTGGCCTTGATTAACCATATACACTGAGATGAGGGTAGAGTGCCTATACCCTTGAGGGTCCACAATGCAGCCCAACCAGTACTGGTAGCATTCTCGAAGAACTCAAGAGGCTTAAGTTCCTGAGTCCATGAGTGCCACAGAAGACTCATCCACCGAGGCATCACTAGAGAGCATGGTGATGTGCTTCTTTCTTTGTGATTATGACCTCCATCATGAAGGTCTGCATGGTGGTCTTCAGCTAAAGGGGTGCGCTCTTATATGGTGGAAGATGCTCCTACCTCATCTAAACATGATCGTTGAAGCCTTGTTTTTATAAATGATTCGAAGAACGGTTCCAAGAGAACTAATTGTCAGAAGAATTCATTGAGCACCATCTCGATGAGTTCAATGCCTTATGATAGAGTCATCATACAGTGACAGATTACAAGACCATATTTATGGAGTTACTTTAGTATGCCCCACATCTGAACACGAAAAAGTTGTAGATCGGTGGGTTCATGATCGAACTTAACTCCAAATTTCGTGCGAAGGTGAGGCTCTAAATTCCTCGAACATTGCACGATGCAGTCCAGTAGGCCTCATTGCTAAGAAATATTTGATAGTGGGAGTCAGGGCATGACTCCTACAAGATTGTCTAGACTGACGACATCTGGTACACAACAACATCAGATGCTAGCCGAAAAATACATCTTGGTATCAAGACACGTCTACAAAACCCTTATTCACAACACCATGATGATGGGTTCCTTAGAAGAAGACCCCTACATGGGACCACTGCCAACAACCGTAGTTAGGCTTGTCAGCAGAACAGAGAGGGATCTTGGGCTAGTAGGCCAACAACTTCTACTTTGGGGACCAGGAGTATAGGACCAGAGATGGTTGTTGGACATGTGGATATGACACCTTACCATCAATAATGATCGGTTGAAAAGGATAGAGAGGTCGGGTGAACATGACACACTACCGTTGGGGAGATGGACGAGGCCCACGAGATTCTTGATTGTGGTGAATAATTGCCAGGCCAAGTGCTAGAACACTGTTCTCGAGGCATCGGATACCATATCCAACAAAAATTTAGTATTTGTTAGATCCAGGTACTACAGAGAGCTCTATTTCTAGTACTTTGCTAAAGGGATTCAAGTAAAAGCATTTGACAGGACAAGTTTAGATTCGTTGATATGTCTTCGGGTGCCAACCAGATGGTTGGAGGAAGGGGTTTGAACTGTCACTTTAACTTTGGGAATAGTGTAAGATCTTGGCGACATGGTTAGTATGGATTGGTTGGATTCGCATGAAGTGATACTCAACTGTAAGACAAAACGATTGAGTTTGGTTGAATATGAGGGACAGAGAAGTGAGATTGTAGGAAGAAAACAGGTTGTATCCCTAAGGTTCATTTCTTCCTTGCAGCTACAAGAGAGCACGCGCAAGGATGCAAGTTATATGAATACTTAGAATTGAATGTAAATGGCATGGTGGAAGGATTAGAAAACCTTCTGGTAGTACGATAGTTTGCAGACGTGATTCCCAAAAGAATTACCAGGTGTGTCGCCCGAAGCCAAGATGAAATTTACCATAGACCTAAGACCTGGAACTGAACCAATGGAAAAAATGACTTATTGGACATTGACACCTAAGTTACAGGAGTTGATAATGCAACTGAAGGAGTTGCTAGACCTAGGAATTATACACCCAAGTGTATTGCCTTGGGGTGCTCCTATTATTTTCATACGAAAGAAAGATGGGTTGTGGAGACTATGATTTACTATTGTCGAGTATTCCTTGACGACATATTGATATATTCTTGGATGAAGGAGGAATATGACAAGCATTTGTGCTTGGTACTACAATGTCTTCGAGAGAACAAATTGTTTGGGAAACTCTTTAAATGCCCTTTTTATCCATCAAAGATTCATTACTTAGGGCATGTCATCTCCAGGGAAGGTATTGTTGTGGATCCAATGAAGGTAGAGGATATTATGGAATGTACTGCACTGATGAATGCCCCAAAACTACATATATTCATGGGTTTAGTGAGATATTATCGATGGTTCGTCGAGGGTTTTTCAAAGATAACAATCCGATTAAGGAATTGTAGAAGAAGAACAAGGATTTTGTGTGGACCAAGAAATGCAGGGAAGCATTTCTAAGTTTCAAGGAGTTGTTGATGTCAATGTTGATACTAAAAGTCCTTGACATGGATGAGGACTTCTTGGTATGCACTGACGCATCCAAGGAAGGCTTAGGTGGAGTCTTGGTGCAAGACGGTCGAGTGATCACTTACATATCAAGAAAGTTAAGTAAGCATGAGGAGAACTACGCGATTCATGATTTGGAGTTGTTATCCATTGTGTATGCCTTGATAGTGTGGAGACACTACTTGATTGGATGGAAATTTGAACTAAAAATGGACAATTGTGGTTAGTTTTTTTTTTTTACGCAAAGCAACTTGAACGTGTGACAAAGGTGTTGGTTGGAACTGCTTAGCGAGTACAATTTTGAGATTTCCTACATAAAAGGAACAATGAATAGAGTGGACGATGCGTTTGGTCAGAGACCACGTATATTTTCAATGATATCTCTTTAGATGAATCTACGTGAAAATATTATAACTTTATAGCACGACGATGACTGTCATAAATACGTTAAGGAATTTATCAGACAAAACACCATGTTGGTACCAAAATTTGAGGGATTTACTATGGAGAATGATGGATTAATGAGATATAATAACCATATTTACGTACCTACCAACAACGAGTTGAGAAGTTTGATCTTAAATGAAGCTCATAGAGTAGTGTACATGGCTCATCCAAGAGTCACGGAGATGAGGGAATACCTTAAACCCTTATTCTTCTAGAAAGGAATGAAGGCAGACATAGTCAACTACATGGTGAGATGTATAGAATGTCAGCAAGTGAAGGCTGAACATAGGCATCTGGCGGGATTACTGCAACCACATGTTATTCCAGAATCAAAATGGGAGGTCATTTCATTGGAATTCATTAGGAAAATTTCCACTGACAACAATGAGGCATGAATCGATTTTCGTGGTAGTTAACACTCTAATGAAGAGTGATCATTTTATCCCTATGTGTATGATGTATCAAGCGCCAGACATACCTAGAATTTTTATCAGCAAGTTAGTGAGACTGCATGGCATGCCTAAGAGGATCTTATCTGATCATGGATCGATGTTTACAAGACAATTTTGGAATAGTTCCAAGAGGCCTTAAGAACCCAACTTAACTTCAATACCACATATCACTCAGAGATAGACTAGTAGGAATAATGAATGAACCAAATCCTGGAGGATATGTTGTGTATGAGTAGTGACGGTCGTAGTCTTACTGTTTCTTCATTGATATGTTATGAAAAATGATTTCTCGCCTCCTTCCATTTTTATTGTTTTTTCCTGTATCCTATTCACTTGCAATAGAAAACTCCCACCTGTATTTATTCTTTATGAGATCAATGTGGTTAAGTCGTTGTCACTCCTCAGTGTTTTTCTTCACTGGTTTCTTTTGCAAAGACGCTCAAAGACCCCTAGTTTTCTTCTTCATCCCTTCATTCTGGAGGGGAGTCCTTCTCTAGGCCTTTCCTTTTTTTATCTCCTCTATGATTTCTTAGGATAAAAAAACATGCTCATGGTATCTTCTCTTAGATCATATATGGATTTCCCTATAAATAATTTTTTTTCAAGATGAAATACTACTTCAATGTTTTTTACCCTTCCAATAACACATAAGGTTCTTAGTATATATAGTGTCTTTTGTAACTTTTTATATGCTCTTCAGTACTATAATATAATATAGTGTAACATCCTACTATTGCACATACTTGATGTGAATTATTATTTGAGGACACTTGCATGAAAGTGAATCGGTTCATTATATAGTTGACTGCTTCGCTTATGGATTCTGATGATGAGATTGTGGATTATGATGTCATGTTATTTTATTATGTATAGACAGGTGATATCGACTGGTTTCTCCTGAGTGTGTCGAAATATTGACAGATTGAGGATATCAATGGCATCGATGGACCTCCTTGGACTCTGGATCGAGTCAGGGAGTCGAATGTATATTGTTTGAGTATTTCTGTTATTGCATATGTGACATATGATTGAGTATATTATGATGTTTTTTAAGGATCGTTGACATGTTTCATTGATGGATGCAGGATGACGATTGATTTCTAATTAGACTCGCATTTGGAGTAAAGGGGTCATGCACGACAACCAGAGATATTGAGGGAGAGGTGTGGCAACAACCCTGACACAACCTACTAGCACTCCTGTGGTGGCTCAAACTCTAGGTTAATGATTACCTAGTTAAAGAGATCCACGATGCCATGAGGGAAGACTGAGACAGTCTCTCATGAAGATTCTAAAGGGCACACAATAATGTAGGGTCCTTATTCCCTAGAGGCACTAAGTCTCCCACAAGGTCTCCTGGTGGAGTATTGAATCAAAGGGTTGGACGTCTACCAAAATTAGTCAAAAGGAGAGTGGCACCTTTGGAGAACGTATTGTGTCTTGAAGGGCACGTCACATAAATAAAACATGAATAAATGTGAGTGGCACCCTTGGAGCATGTAGTGCGTCTTGAAGGAAACATCGTGATTTTTTTAAGCGTAGGTAAGTCAATGAACCTTGGTGCCTAGAAAACAATATTTTATCTTCACATGGTTAGCCTTAGAATAAAAAAGTTGTATGAGTAAAGTTATTAATTATAAAAAATTCCTTAAAAAAAATATGCTATGCCTAGTTGAATTTAAGGCCTAGGTCTAAATAGGGTGTGAGGACTAAAAATTAATTAATCAAATAATAAAAGGGGGATGAAGAAAAATCATATAAAGAATTTAAAGGAGAATTAATTTATCTAATAATTAATTACTAATGTGTGCAAGACATGCTAATTTGGAACTTAGACAAAAAGGGGAATTAAATGCATAAAGGAATGTGGAACGTAGAAAGGAATCTAGTGTAGAGAAATTTCCTAAATAAAACTCAAATAAGATTTAAGAAAGGCATAAGTCATTAAAGGAAATTGAGAGAATAAAGGGACAACAAGGAGCATTTTTTGGAACACTTTTAGGTGGGTGAGGGAAGTTGACATATTAATTTAATTAACTAAATGAATTTCTGCTACAACTAAGAGATCGGGTGACAAGTGTACGAGGGAGAATTTTTCCTAATTAATTTTAAATAAAATGAATTTAATGTGAAAATGGAAGTGTCACTAAGAAGAAATCTATAAAATAAATGGCATACGAGGGGAATGGATCACGACTGGTATGCGGTCGGATTTTTCTCTTGGCTGATGTTTCTTGTGGGAGTTGACATACCCAACTTGAATAGAGAGTGGTACAAGCTACACCATGCAAGGAGAGCTGGGAGCTAGCTTTCTTGGGATTGTGTGTGTGGCCGCTTTGCGGCTCGAGGGGCTCAAGGGGAAGAATATTACCCCTAGCATTGGCTCAAAGGTACCGGTGAGGTCTCAGTGGTTAGCAATAAGGACTACATTGACACATCGATGTTCATGCCTTAGTTTACTAATGAGCTTGTCACAATGTTGCGGTATGCTTTCCTTATGATTGGATTATTTGCGCGCAATGATAGATAAGTGAATATGTTAATATGGAATTTGGAACATGTGCTTACCTTGATAATGATGTTGATTATTGTAATTTGATTATTGATTTAATCGTGCGCCTTGATGTAAAGTAGATGTATGCTTTGCACTGGAAAATAAAGTAAAGTTGAATACATTGCGCCTTCTCTTGTGTCATTGTATGATTGATTTAGGATTTAGTTCTCTTGTGCCATGAAAGTTATGTGATGTGTGAATGATTGATAATGTGCTGAAACTATTTCATTAATTTATTAGATGATGTCTCAATGATATAGTTAATTATTGTGATGTATATTTCCTAATGTTGTATTAAAATAAAAATAAAAATTACATCGTTTTTGTTGTAGTAACCATGAGCCCGTTACATATGGTATCAGAGCGACTTCAACCCTACGACTGTGGATAACCATGCCCTCCACTGAATTAAGCCCTTGATTAATACCTAGTGCTAATTAAAATATCAAATTGTTCATGCGGTAATCATGGTTAGAGGAAGTTGCAGAGATTCACAACATGGTGCTGGGGAAGAAGGTCCGATGCTTCTAGAAGCGCATGCACCCTAGGAGACTAATCCCCAAGGGAAGAACAAGTCCTTGGGAAGGAGTCAATTGTTGTAAGAGAGGTGGATGGTCTGACAAGGTACTTTTAGGGAATGTCAGAGGCCTTGATTAACCATATACACTAAGATGAGGGCAGGGCACCTATACCCTTGAGGGTCCACAACGCACCCCAACTAGTACTGGTAGTATTCTCGAAGAACTCAAGAGGCTTAAGTTCCTGAGTCCATGAGTGCCACAGAAGGCTCATCCGTCGAGGCATCACTAGAGAGCATGGTGATGTGCTTCACTCTTTGTGATTATGACCTCCACCATGGAGGTCTACATGGTGGTCTTCAGCTAAAGGGATGTGCTCTTATATGGTGGAAGATGCTCCTACCTCATCTAAACATGATCGTTGAAGCCGTGTTTTGGGAATGATTCGAAGAATGGTTATGGGAGAAGTAATTGTCAGAAGAACTCATTGAGCACCATATCGATGAGTTCAATGCCTTATGACAGATTCATCGTACGGTGTCAGATTATAAGACCATATTTATGGAGCTACTTCAGTATGCCCTGCATCTGAACACATAAAATTTGTAGATTGGTGGGTTCATGATCGACCTTAACTCCAACTTTCGTGTGAAGGTGAGGATCTAAATTCCTCAGACATTGGACGATGCAGTCCAGTTGGCCTCATTACTAAGAAATATTTGATTGTGGGAGTTAGGGCATGACTCCTACAAGATTGTCTAGACTGACGACATCTGGTGCGCACCAACATCAAACGCCAGCCAGAAAAGACATGTTGGTATCAAGACATGTCTACAGAACCCTTGTTCACAACACCATGATGATGGTTTCCTAAAAAAAAGACCCCTATAGGGCACTGCCACCAACAACCGTAGTTAGGCTTGTCAAAAGAATAGACGGGGATCTTGGGCTAGTAGGCCAACAACTTCTACTTCGAGGACCAGGAGTATAGGACTGGAGATGATTGCTAGACATGTGGAGATGCCACCTTACCATCAAGAATGATCGGTTGAAAAGGATAGAGAGGTTGGGTCAACATGACACACTACCGTTGGGGAGATGGGCGAGGTCCACAGGATTCTTGATCGTGGTGAATAACCGCTAGGCCAAGTGCCAGAACACTATTCTCGAGGCATCGGGTACCATCGCTAATGAAAATTTAATATTTGTTATATCTAGGTTCTACAGAGAGCTCTCTTCCTAGTACTTTGCTAAAGGGATTCAAGTAAAAGAATTTGATAGGACGAGTTTAGATTCGTTGATATGTCTTCGAGTGCCAACCGAATGGTTGGAGGAAGGGGTATGAATTGTCGCTTTAACTTGGGGAATAGTGTAATATATTGACAACATGGTTAGTATGGACTAGTTGGAATTGCATGAGGTGATACTCAACTATAAGAAAAAATGATTGAGTTTGGTTGAATATGAGGGACAGAGAAGTGAGATTGTAGGAAGAAAATAGGTTGTATCCCTAATGTTCATTTCTTCCTTACAGCTACAAGAGAGCACACGCAAGGATGCAAGTTATATGAATACTTAGCGCTGAACGTAAAGGGCATGTTGGAAGGATTAGAAAACCTTCTGGTAGTACGATAGTTTGCAGACGTGATTCCCAAAAGAATTACCAGGTGTGTCGCCCGAAGTCAATATGAAATTTACCATAGACCTAAGACCTAGAACTGAACCAATGGAAAAAATGACTTATTAGACATTGACACCTAAGTTACAAGAGTTGATAATGAAACCGAAGGAGTTGCTAGACCTAGGACTTATACGCCCAAGTGTATCACCTTGGGGTGCTCCTGTTATTTTCATACGAAAGAAAGATGGGTTGTGGAGACTCTGATTTACTACCGTCAAGTATTCCTTGATGACATATTGATATATTCTTGGATGAAAGAGGAATATGACAAGCATTTGCGCTTGGTACTACAATGTCTTCTAGAGAACACATTTTTTGGGAAACTGTTTAAATGCTCTTTTTATCCATTGAAGATTCATTACTTAGGGCATGTCATCTCTAGTGAAGGTATCATTGTGGATCCAATGAAGTTAGAGGCTATTATGGAATGTACTACGCTGATGAACATCCTAGAACTACATAGATTCATGGGTTTAGCGAGATATTATCGATGGTTCGTCGAGGGTTTTTCGAAGATAACAATCCAATTAAGGAATTGCAGAAGAAGAACAAGGATTTTGTGTGGACCAAGAAATGTAGGGAATCATTTCTAAGTCTCAAGGAGTTGTCGATGACAACGTCGATACTAAAAGTCCCTGACATGGACAAGGACTTCTTGGTATGCACTGACGCATCTAAGGAAGGCTTAGGCGGAGTCTTGGTGGAAGACGGTCGAGTGATCGCTTACATCTCAAGAAAGTTAAGTAAGCATGAGGAGAACTACGCGACCCATGATTTGGAGTTATTATCCATTGTGTATGCCCTGAGAGTGTGGAGACACTACTTGATTGGATGGAATTTGAACTAAAAGCGGACCATTGTGGTTTACAATATTTTTTTACACAAAGCAACTTGAACATGTGACAAAGGAATTGGTTAGAACTGCTTAGAGAGTACGATTTTTTTATTTCCTACATAAAAGGAACAATGAATAGAGTGGATGATGCGTTTAGTTGGAGACCATGCATATTTTCGATGATTCCTCTTTAGATGAATCTATATGAAAATATTATATCTTTATAGCACGACGATGACTGGTATAAATAGGTTAAGGAATTTATCAGACAAAACACCATGTTGGTACCAACATTTGAGGGATTTACTGTGGAGAACGATGGATTAATGAGAGATAATAACCATATTTACATACCTCCCAATGACAAGTTGAGAATTTTGATCTTAAATGAAGCTCACAGAGTAGTGTACATGGCTCATCCAGGAGTCATGGAGATGAGGGAAGACCTTAAACCCTTATTCTTCTGGAAAAGAATGAAGGAAAACATAGTCAACTACATGGTGAGATGTCTAGAATGTCAGCAAGTGAAGGTTGAACATAGGCATCCGGCGGGATTACTACAACGACAGGTTATTCCAGAATCAAAATGGGAGGTCATTTCGTTGGAATTCATTGGGGAAATTTCCACTAACAACAACGAGGCGCGACTCGATTTTCATGGTATTTGACACTCTAACAAAGAGTGATCATTTTATCCCTATGTGTATGATGTATCAGGCACTAGACATACCTAAAATGTTTATCAGCAAGATAGTGAGACTGCATGGCATGCCTAAGATGATCTTATCCGATCGTGGATCGATGTTTACAGGACGATTTTGGAATAATTTCAAGAGGCCTTAAGAACCCAACTTAGCTTTAGTACCACATGTCACTCAAAGATAGACTGGTAGGAAGAATGAATGAACCAAATCCTGGAGGATATGTTGTGTATGAGTAGGGACGGTCGTAGTCTTACTGTTTCTTCATTGATATGTTATGTAAAATGATTTCTCGCCTCCTTCCATTTTTATTGTTTTTTCCTGTATCCTCTTCACTTGCAATAGAAAACTCCCACCTATCTTTATTCTTTATGAGATCAATGTGGTTAAGTATTTGTCACTCCTCATTGTTTTTATTCACTAGTTTCTTTTGTAGAGATGCTCAGAGACCCCTGGTGTTCTTTTGCATCCCTTCATTCTAGAGGGGAGTCCTTCTCTAGGCCTTCCCTTTTTTTATCTCCTCTGTGATTGCTCAGGATAAAAAAACATGCTCATGGTATCTTCTCTTAGATCATATATGGATTTCCCTATAAATAATTTTTTTTTCAAGATGAAATACTACTTCAATTTTTTTTACCCTTCCAATAACACATAAGGTTCTTAGTATATATGGTGTCTTCTGTAACTTTTTATATGCTCTTCAGTACTCTAATCTAATATAGTGTAACGTCCTACTCTTGCACATACTTGATGTGACTTATTATTTGAGGACACTTGTGTGAAAGTGATACGGTTCATTATATGGTTGATTGCTTCGCTTATGGATTTTGATGATGAGACTGTATATTATGATGTCATGTTATTTTATTATGTATAGATAGGTGCTATCGATTGGTTTCTCCTGAGTGTGTTGAACTCTTGATAGATTGAGGATATCAACGACATCGATCTACCTCCTTGGACTCTGGATTGAGTCAGGGAGTGGAATGTATATGGTTTGAGTATTTCCGCTATTGCATATGTGACATATGACTGGGTATATTATGATGATGTTTATGGATCGCTGACATGTTTCATTGATGGATGCAGTATGATGATGGCTTTCTAATTAGATTCACATTTGGAGTAAAGGGGTCATGCACGACAACCAGAGATGTTGAGAAATGTTGTCTTTCTCAACATTGGTTCGCAAATTGATCCACCCCCCTCTCTGGGTTGTTGTTGGATTAAGTATTTATCCTTTCCTATGACTTTGCTCACTCTCTAGTGAAGTTTTACCACCTCAACCTCTCTGTGTTCTCTCTATTTACCCAACATTTTAGTTCCCGATTTCTCAGCAATTGTACACAATTTTCTCGACGTTGACCACTCCTTCCAATGCTAGAACTCTGAGAAATTATTTTACCCTAGGAGAATTTTCGACGTTCCCTTGCTCTATGGGGTGGTATTTTTCTAGGAATTGGAGGAGGAACCCACTTGTTTCACTGATTTTATGTATTTTGGGGGTGTTAGTTTTCACCTCTACGTTTGTAGAAGGATGCCCAATAGTGTACCCATGCATTGAGAGCCGAGTAAATTATTCCACTGAATTGAAATTCTTCAACCCCATAACAGAACCTTCATTGATCCCTTTTTATCCTTTCTCTTTTCGATAATCAACTAAAATGATTGGGAGCATTGAGGTCACTCAAATTTCGGTTATGGTTGTCTCAGACCCATTTGATTAATTCAAATTTATATATTTTAAAAAGGATAAAGAGGAGTTGATTACAAGTGCCTTATCATTGGAGGGCTTGATTGTTTAGACATATTAAATGAGTAGTGTCGGTCATAGTCTTATTGTTGCTTCATTGATCTGCTACAAGAAATGATTTCTTGCCTCCTTCCATTTTTATTGTTTTTTCTCATACCCTCTTCACTTGAAACAAAAAACTCCCACCTATCTTTATTCTGTATGATATAGATGTGGTTAAGTCATTGTCATTCTTCGATATTTTTCTTCACTGGTTTCCTTTGCAGAGATGCTTAGATACCCATGGTGTTATTCTGCATCCCTGCATTTTGGAGGGGAGTCCTTCTCTAGGAATTCCCTTTTTTTTTATCTCCTCTACGATTGCTCAGGATATTCGGCCCTTGGTCTTCCCTATATTGTTCCCTCTTAGAGAAGCTACGACTGTTGTCTCTGTGTTTCTTCCTGGGTAAGTATATCCTTCTCCTCATCGAGTCTTTATTCACCCAACCTTCTGTGGACTTTCAACCCTTTCTTTTCCAGTGCCCCCTGTGGAGCAATCTTCCCAGAGAATGCACACCCAGATCCATGAAGATATAAAGGTGGAGGGGTGTCTCTGAGTTTCCCAGTGCCTTAGTTAAGAGTGATTATATTAAGGTGGGTTATTTCTTCTTATGTTTTACTCCAGTGTTCAGGTTATTACCTTTCTTTGTTTTTTTATTTACTATTATGGAGTTATTTAAATAAATTTTAGGATGGGGTTATCCCCAAGTACTTTACGCGTAGATATTGTGAGGTTGTTTTGTTGATTTTTTTTTTAAATGCTTGAAACCCATTACTTTGGATGGTGTTCATATCTATGCAACTCTAGGAACTGTAGGACCGATGTCCCACTATTAAAGGTAACCTTATTTCTTGTAATGGGTACTTGCGACTTATGGTTTGTATTTACCTTCTTCCAATTAAGCACTTTGTGGTTTGGGCATTCACCTTTATCGCTTGTCCCTTGCTGGTCTTATACCTTATAAAAGAAAAAATAACCCTATGTGGTAGATAATTCACTTACCTATACATTAACGTTTAGTGTAATAATTATAGTTGCTACGCCACGAATAATGGTTAGTTTCTCTTGTGCTTGAAACTGCAGTATCAATGAGTGTTAGTTATTAGATTGAATGTGCACACTAAGTAAATGATGAGATTATTGTTCATATGCTTAATATGATGCACACTACTTTATGGTCTAAATTTCCTTGTGCAATACATAACGGTGATGAGATTAATTAGAATTTGGGTTACCAATGCATCCTTAATATCATTGTAAAGTATGATTAATTACGAGTTAGATTTCCTTTGTGCCTTGGAAAAATGGGCTTGGGTACTCTTGTGCAACATATGACGTGGGTGCATGTTCGCTTAGATTAGTTTATTTCTTGTGCGCATGAAAATTTTGATGTATTAAATGATGGTTTTACATGGTTAGTTATTTATTTTATTGAGTTTATTCTTGAATGATGGTTTTAAACTTAGTTTATTCTTGTGTGCATGAAAAAATTAAGGTATTGAATGATGTATTGTATAATGTTTAGATTTTTCTTCTTGCATGCAATGGAAATTCAATGTAATGAATGTTGTGGGCTATTTACTTCATGCGCTTGTGGATTTTTATGATGGTTAGATATTAGAACTTGCCCAATTAAAAAGTAATGAATTTATTTACCCTGCGTCGATGATTAGTCCATGGATATTAGATTTCTTTCGTTTATGGATTCCATAAAATGTATGATAGTCAAGGATTTTTGGACTTCTTGTGCAATGGATTTTATGTCATGTATGATTGTGTAGATCTTGCACCTTGGATGATGTTGATGAATAGGTGTTAGGTTTCTTTTGATATGGACTACGTTGACACATAGATGTTCACGCCTTAGTTTACTAATGTGCTTGTCACAATGTTGCGGTATGATTTCCTTATGATTGGATTATTTGTGTGTAATGATTGATAAGTGAATATGTTAATATGGCATTTGGAACATGTGCTTACCCTGATAATGATGTTGATTATTGTAATTTGAGGATTGATTTAATCGTGCGCCTCGATGTAAAGTAGATGTATGATTTGCATTGGAAAATAAAGTAAAGTTGAATACATTGCGCCTTCTCTTGTGTCGTTGTATGATTGATTTAGGATTTAGTTCTCTTGTGCCATGAAAGTGTTGACGGGCAAAACAGTCCATCCGTCAAATGGGAGAGTGGAACCGGTCCGGGGTTGTCTAAATAACCCAAGCCGTTTGGAATGGACCACCCTGACGAGTTTAACGGCTCCGTTGGCCGCTCTAAGGTCTCCTAAAGAAACCAAAGAGAAAAATTGATCTGAGCTAAGTGATCTAAACTAAGGAAACTAGATACTAATAAAACAAACTAAAACAAACTAACTAACTAAATAAAAGAAATTAAACTAAAATAAAGGAAACTAGAAACTAATAAAACAAAGATAATAAACTAATATACTAAATGCTAATTATTCTAAAAATACTACCTACAAACTACTAATAACTCAAATCAATTTACCTAATTATCAATTTAATTACAGTTTATCCACAAATATACATTGCATACAATCTACAGATTTGAATAAAACCTGTGAAACTAATTTGCTTGTTGTCGCACGACAGGGAAGATAGCTCTTTTTTTATTTTATGATTTATGAATAAGAAAGTAAACTAACTGAAATTAAAGAGATCAAAATTATAACTATATTGAACTACTTAATAAAAGCAGTAAACTAAATACTAATTGACCTGGAAACGCTCCAAGTCTTCCCTGCATATGATGACTTCTAAGCTGATTGGAGGAGGGAAACTCACACCGTTAAGTCCTTAAACTTCTCGCAAAGGATCAGCGATAATGATTCCTGAAGTAGGTTACAGGACAAACAAGACATAAAAGAATATCATAACAATTTTCTGATTATAAATTCCTGCAAAAGGGGAAACCTATTATGCAGCAAACTTATATATTACAGTTCGATTTATGAAGAAGACAAAGCTATGA
>ML776821.1:2611233-2624647 GCA_009831015.1 Picea engelmannii
TAATAATAAAGGAAGGACCTGGCAATTTCTCTGGTGGACGTAGCCCACACTGGGTGAACCACGTAAATATGTGTCTCTCTTGTATTGTGTGTCTTCTGTGTTTTTGTTTCTGCATTTGTTTTATTTTATTGCTCCGTGGTCCTATTTTTCTAACAAAAGATATGAGGACTCATGTATAATGGTGTAGAATAAAGAGTTAGTATTTAGTTGGAAGGGTAGAGAATTTGAATTATTATATCAAACTACGCTGGAGAATCTATACATTGTTCAAAATGAAGGTTATGCATGATTAAGTGTTAGAAGATGGATATTTTTCCATAAGGGATTATTATTTATAAAGTGGCCATAATAGTCTAGACTGGTAGACTGAAAATGTGTTATGAAGTGAAAACCCTGGACCATGAAATTATGATTAAAGTATGAAGTTAATGGAAGATAAGATGCCATGGTACAAGAGGTCAATAAGCTCTTCAATGTGATGCTTATGAAGGAAAAAATGGAAAATGAAATTATGTACATTGATCCTATTAAAGTTGAAACATGTTATAAGACACGTGAATTTGATTTGACATTCATGATGAAAAAGAATATAGTTGATATGAGATTTGTCATAATTGTTGAAATTAAATGAGGACAAGGAGGAGCCAAAAATGGGAGTATAAAGAGCTAATTCAATTAGTGTAATTTTTTTTGACTGCAGAAAAATACCCTTTTTGGAAAGACTCAAGGGGAGACTTACCTTAGATTTCTATATATAGTAGACTCGAGGATTAGCGATGCAAAAATTTTGATCAAAGAATTGGATGGGATGGTATTTAGTAAAGGTTGATGCAAATAATTCTTTAATTTTCTTGATTCGAGCACCCATGCTTAATCATTATAGAATGGATAAACATATGATCAATTATACATTCTTATGTTAATGAAATTCTTTATAGAGAGGATATAGAATTGAGTATGGAATGAAGATAAAAATTGAGCTCTATATTACAAACATGTGACTAAAAATGTGTCTTCCTCAAAAGGATTGCTTATAGAACATAGAGTTTGAATCATTGTTAAGGCAACATTGAAACAAGATTCGACATAGGTACATTACCATGTAAATTTAGTGTTACATATCACAGTATAGTCTATCCATGCTTAGAAATTTAAAACTAGACCAATAACTATTTAGTTTATTTTAATAAGAAGAACTTCCAGAACAATAAGTTCTTTAGATATGCAAGGATTATGAGAGTAGAAACATTACAACTTTATCTATAATTAGGGAAAGAAGTTCCCTCTTAAAAGTCATAAAGATAATAAACTTAATCCCTTGTAGATCAAGATATTTAGCTTGTCAAGATATGATACCCATCAATTTGATTCCAGATATAAGTAATGTGACCAATACAAATGTTGGTAATACAGACATTATAATGAAAAAATAACTTTTACTTGACTTTTGTCGAGAGTTTGGTCTATTGAAGATTTTTGATAAGTGGGGACACTTCTTAAATTTGACAACTTCAATCTTCAATCATTTCTAGAAAGTAATTTCTCCATACAACCCTATTTTGGCATAGGGGTCTTTAGAGAAGGAGAGTGCCAAAGGAGTTGGTAAGGAGGTCAACCAGTTGATCAATTGAAAATTCACAAGTTGACACAAGAATTCAACAAATTGATGTAGGTTTGTGGCTCATCTTCAAGATCAACAAACCACCCATTGGTTGATGATGGTAGCACTTGACATGTTACTCACGTTTTTTTTTTTTTAAACGATTAAAATGGTGAATTTAAATTACAATGATTATGAATTATTGTTTTTCATTCCCAGTTTAAAAATGGGCAAAAATACCATCATAGCTAGAACTATAGTGATAATTATACGTTATTATAATATGTGAGCAAGTCATAGTTTAGTATCTTGTAAGAGTTATTATAATATGTGAACAAGTTATAGATTAGTATGTTGTAAGAGATATGAGTGTTTAGATATAAATTTTAATGGAATAATAGAATGATATATATTAATATAATGTTGATTATTCTTTTTTTTTGTAAGTGAGTTTGAGAATGTGTATTACTAAAGGGGGGTAATGATACAAAAAGGGGGGATTCTCTGGCCTGCCAAAAAGGAAACTAGGCCAGAGGTTCCCGAGTTGTGTTTTCTAAAATAGGCAAGGAGTAGGACTGGACTGCCACCATGGGAAACCATCCCAACCCTACCATATCCAGTTTTTGACAGTATAATTGCAACATACATCAAAAGGATAAGCAAAATAATAGTAACATAAGATGAGATTGACATAAGACTGAACCATCTGACTTAAAAATAGACTAACCAGACATTAATCCAGAATGATGATATTTTTATTTCCTTCATTCGTCGAGCCTTTTTTCTCCTCCTTTTGGGGGACTGTGCGAATCTTTCTGATATGTGTTGGAGATCCTTTATCGTCGGCTAGCATGATGTCCATGTGATGGACGTAGCGCAGGTAGAAGTGGAATTGGACAACCAATCATTCCATCTTGTATTTCTAGTCCATCTTGACCTTAGTTAGCAGTTTGGTAGTGGTCTCCAGACTGTTGAGGTGCCTCAAGATTTGATTCAGCAATTTCGTGTGTTCCTTGTTGTTCTCTCGTCTGGCATCCTCCCTCTCCAAGTTCACTTTTCCAATTAGCATCTTTTTTTCCCATGCCATCTCCACCATTTTTTGGTAGAGGGTGTTCCTGGGCTATGTAGCTCCTGGGTCAGTTAGCCAGTCTGCTTCTTGAGCCAGAGCATCCCAGGTTTTTATCTTATGCTTTTTGTTGATGGCCTTCTCCATACGGGTAATGGTTGCCTTTCCTTTCAGTGCAACCGGAGTATGAAAGGTTCCCTCCACGTCTTTTTCCACTTGCTCCATCCTCAAAAGTCACCGAGGGTTGTTCAAAGTTCCCTTCCCCTGGGGGTTTCTTTTGATGTTCATTTACTTCATTCACATCATCCTGTCTTCCCTATGGCTACTCCTTTTCAACATTCTCAACCTATTCCTGTCTACCCGGGGGTTACTCCTTTCCTTATCCTTGTGTATTTTGGTAGCCACTGCAACTGCTCTCTTCTATTTGCCTCTCTTCCTGTCGTTTGGTATCTTATTGAAGTTTCCCTACTGCGAGCTCATCCTTCCAATCATGGTCTTCCTGTAGAGATGAACCTTCTTGTCCTTTTTTCTGGTCAGGTTCTGTATGGTCATAATGACTCGACCATTATTCCTCTACTGGAAATTTCCCTTGCTCGCTTGATATCCTTCTTGGCCACTCCCCGTACCTAGACCTTGGCATGGTGGAATGATACTTATATGTGTCAATCCTTTTTGCCTTACATCATTAGCTATGTGCTAATTGTCGTCAATGCTTTCCCACAGGATTTCCCCGTTGATATTACTGTTGACATGATCTTGTTTTCGTGCCCTCACCTGTTGTATGATTTGATCCTGCATTGTGATTGGTAATCGACTCATGGGAAGTCATGTCCTACCTGGGTCCTTCAGGCCTTTCACTGGACCTTTCGCTGCCCTCCTCGATGTGACCTTCCTTTTTTAATATTTTGTCCCGATCCTTTGTTTCTAGTTGGGTGTAGTCCATTCTAAATTGTCCTTGCAAGATGTTGGACCAGGTAGTATCTAGTTCCAGTCCTTCCTTGCTAGCCCCCTCATTGGAAATTATGTATGCCAGGCCATTTGTTGACCTATGTACCCAACGCAACTCCACAGTGTTAATCATTTGCATATGCTCTTAGATTTTTTGTAGGGAGTGTGACAAGAGCCAATGTTTTTGAACCTTGCATACTTTGGTGTCATTTTGGATTCTCTTTACCGTGTTGATGACCAGGGTGGAGTCACCTATCCGGATAGTGTTGGTCATCCTTTCCCATCTTAGGATTTTGAGATCGAGCTCCAGGGATCCAAATTCCCTTGCATTGTTGGTTGAGTTTCCTAGGCTCCCAGTGTACAACCTGATTATGTTACCCCCGCTATCTCTGATCACCCCCCCCCATTCCTGTCATTCCTAGGTTTCCTTTTTCAGCCACATCAAAGTTTAACTTGAGGAACCCTGCCGGAGGAGGTGTCTAGTAGCATGCTCCAAATTGGAGTTGCGGTGGACACCCTATCGATGTGTTGTTGTGCCCATGTTTTAGGTGGAAAGTTTTCAGGATTCCGGAGTCCTTGCCTATGATTTGTGCTCTTTTGGTTTGGCATTTGCGGCTATGCACCGTTTCTCAGATTTGTGAGATTATTGCTTCCTTGATTTTCCCTTCCAGGAGGATTTCATTCTTGAAGATGCATCAGTTCCTTTATTTCCATATTGCCCATATGATCATCCCTAGCATGAGGTTCCAACAAAGGTTTACCATTTCATTTTCGCTATAACTCTCATTCCATTTGTTGATGGTTTCTTTGATGTTACCTCGCATCCTATTGGACTCGCAAAAGATTCCTGGTCTGACATCTCTACTGTGTAATTACAATCATCAAGGAGGTGATTCGTTGTTTCTTCTTTAACTTGACAGAGATGGCATCGTTATGGGCCTATCAACCCTCTTTTCCTTAGGTTTTACCAGGTTAGAATTTGGTTATGAAGTACTATCCATTTGAACATTTTGATTTTTGGCCACTGGGGGCTACCCCAAGTCTTTCCCCATTGTTGTGTCGAATCTTCTTGGTCATGGTCTGTAATGTAATTTTGGGCTTATTTTAAGTTGAAGTCCCCTCCATTTTTCCTGCCCCATCTTAATTGGTTTGCTTCTTTTGAGACTACAATTTTCCTTTTTCCCAATTCCTCCTCCACCTCTTTCATTATTGTTGCGATCCGATCTCTGTTTTGTGGATTGTGTGTTTCCCAGGTCCTCCATTTGTCGTGGTCATTTTATTTTTTCTAGTAGTGATGGATTCTGGTTTTTCCTTGCGCTATCATCTCCTGTTGGAGTACCTCCCTATATAGATTTTCCATTCTGGGTTCTTTTTGCCATGTGTCTTCCCAGAATTTGGTCGTTTTACCATTCCTCACTTCCCAGAAACTGTGTTTCTGGATCCAGGTTTTGTTATGCCGGGCTAGATTCCAGATGGCTAATCCTTCTCTTATGCCCATAAAATGAATTCGATCTTAGTTGTTGATGTCCGGGGAATACTTGTCCTTCCAGAGGCTTTCCCATGGTGTTGACTTTTCTTTGACCCATCTCCACTAGATTTTTGCCCCATAGGCTTCGTTGGTTACTTGTGGGTCTTGTAACCCTAGGCCTCCTTTGTGTTTTGGTTTTCAAACCTTCTCCTAGGCCACCAAGGCCCATTTTTTATTTCTTTCTTCTCCATGTCATAGGAAGTCCCTTTGGATGGCTCTTATTTTTTGGATTATTCCTTTGGGAGCAGGAAACATTCAGATCATATAGGTCAGAATTTCTTACAAGACTGCCTTGGTCAAGACAAGTCTCCCCGTAAGGTTGAGGGATCTATAAGTCCAATTTTTTACCCTCTCATGTAGCTTGTTGATCACTCCTTCCCATGTTTCCATTTTGTATTCTCTGTTCGTCAGAGGAATTCCCAAATATTTTGTTGGGAGAGTTTTGCATTCAAATCCCAAAATATTTTCCAGGTTCCTTTGGATTGTTGGATTTGGTATTGAAGAAATATATCATGGATTTGGAGTGATTGATCTCTGCTCCTGAGGCTTCCCCAAAATCATCTAAAATTCTTTTGTAGGATTTTGTTTCATTGACCATGGGTGTTTCATGGAGTAGGGTGTCATCAATGAACTATTGGTGTGTGGAGGTAGAGCAATTTTCGAAGGGTTTGAAGATTTTTATTTCCCCTGTTGCAGTTGTGCTTTTTATGCTTCTACTAAGTCCTTCCATCATTAGAATGAATATGAAAGGTGATAGAGGGTCTCCTTTTCTAATGCCTCTTGAAGGCTAGAAGGGTTTGGCTGGGGCTCCATTTATTAACAATGAGTAACTAGTTGTTGACACTAGGCTAAAAATCCAGTTGATCTAGTCTTGCGTAAAGCCAAAAGATTCCAAAATCTTGACCATATAGTGCTAATTGAATTTTTCATAAGCCTTTACTAGATCAATTTGTATTATCATCCCCCCTTTCCTCTGGGTTTTTAGCGTGTATATCAGTTCTTGGGCATGGATGATGTTGTCCAAAAATTTTCACCTTTCTACAAAACTTGCTTGTTCCTGGAAAATCGATGAGGGTAAGAGAGGTTTCAGTCTGTTCACTATGACTTTGGAGATTATCTTGTAAACCACATTGCATAATGCTATGGTTCTGTAGCGGTCTGGGGTCCTAGCTTCATTTTCTTTAGGAATTAGAGTTATCATTGTAGAATTTAGCGCTTTCAGAATGGAGGCCGAGCGTTTGGAGTCTTCCACTACACCGTAGACGTCATGTTTGACCACTTCCTAGAAAGATTTGAAGAATTCCACTGTGAAACCATGTGGACCTAGGGCCTTTCCATTGGGCATCTCCTGGACCACTTGGTCAATTTCCTCCTTAGCGATGGGTTTGTTTAGGATGATATTTTGTTCCTCGGTAACTGATGTGCTAAATTATCCTTTGTATGGCTTCCGTTCAATCTTGGTTGGGTTCCTGGGATATCCCATGGAAATGGTTTACCAATATATTTTTTATCTCCTTATGGGACTCTCTCTCGATCCCATCTTGATCCCAAATTTTTAGGATTTTTTTGTGGGTTCTTCTAGCGATGGTGGTTCGGTGAAAAACCCTTGTATTCCGTTCACCTTCCTTTAGCCACCTGATTCTGGACTTTTAGTGCCATAGAGTCTCTTCCTGCTGACATCTTGCTTCCCATTAATGGTTCATTTGGATATCTTCATTTTTTTGGTCCTATGTATAACCCTTGTCTATGCATGTTCCCTGGAGGTTCCTCATTCTATCTTCAATCATTCTTTTTTCTTGGTTTATGTTTCCAAAGCTTTCCTTGTTCCACTCCTTGAGTTTATGTTTGATGTACCTAAATTTCTTATAAAGTTTGAACATCCTTGTCCCTTTTTTAGGTTGTGTCTCCCACCACCAATGGTTGATGTTCTCCTTGAAGGTGGGATGATCAATCCAGAATTTATTGAATCTGAAAGGTGTGTTTTTCGGTGTGGTTTGGAAGTTTTCTTCCAGTTGGATTGGCCAGTGGTTTGAACCCCCCCAGGGAAGGATGTTTTAGTCTAAAGTTAAACCATGTAGGATGATGGACTCTGACACTAGGAATCTGTCTAGCCCTGTTGCTATATGATGTTGATTTATCTGTTTGTTGTTTCAAGTGAACTGGCCATTACTGGTTTTGATGTTCACCATCTCCACTGTGTCAGTGAAAGATGAAAAGTATTTTTCATCTCTATCCAGTCTCCTGGTGCCTCCTTTTTTCTATGCAAGTGTCGTGATGATGTTGAAGTCCCTAGCCAAGATCCAGTGGGGGTTGCTGGAATGGGATTTTAGGTTTTCTAGGTCTAGGATCATTCTTCTCTTCTCTTCCAACATCTGGGGACCATACACATTATTGCATAGAATCACCTCTGTGTTAGCTATGATTTGAATGCTTACCAAGAGTGTGTATCTAGTGGCTTCGAATGCTAGTATATTCAACACTTGTGGGTTCCATTGAGTGATAATACTACCTTCCATATGATGTCCTGCAACATTCAACGTATTGTACTTTCTCCATTATGTTTTGTTGATTGTTTCCATTCTATCTACCGTACATTTTGTCTCTTGAATGAAACAGAGGTTCGGTTGTTCCTTCCTCGGTCTATTTTTAAGGATTCTTTGTTTTCTTGGGATGTCTAGGCCTTTGATATTCCATGTTATAATATTAATTTAAACATGTGGGGGGAGTTGGGAAAGAGATTCTTGATCTTACATGAGTTTATCATCAGGGATCCTAGTTCCTATAGGGCTATGCTATTTGATTTCCTACCTTTCTTCCTTCAAGTCTACTTGGGTGAGAGTTGTGGTTGTCCCTCACCTTCTTTGATTCTTAGGTGTCCTATCTCCTCGTGCGTGCACTTGAGCCCTCTAGATTTTTCTTCCTCCCTTAGGAGGAGTAGGTATTGGATGCGGTCTAGTTGCTATGTTTGTACATTGTCTACGCCCTTCCTTTTCCATTTCTCCAGTATGTTTAGGAGATCTATTCCTTCCCTTTCAACAATATATCTGAGGTCTAGATCTTCCATGCCTATCTCTCTTGGTGTCATTTCGATGTCTCCGTCTGCCTCTTGCATGGGTTTGTTGGCATCTCTGGTTTCTCCATCCATAGGAGTTGTGCTACCCCCATGCCCCATCTCATTGCTTGGATTGTTTGTGTTCTCATGTGTGGCTTGGTCCTTAGCTTATCTAGCTTTTTACTTTTCCTTTCCTCCTTCTTCCACTTTATAGGTTTTGTCTCACCCTTTTGTTCTAGTCCTGGCTTATGGATTGTTTCTTGTTGGGGTTTTACTTGGTTTCTTGTTTTCTCTGTTTCTGTGGTTTGGTTTAATAAACCTTTCCTTATCCTACTGTGTTTTGGTGTTTTCCGCTTCTTGTTTTTTATTCTGAGGGAATTCTCTGAATAATTGCCATGTTCATGGAATCTTCTACATCTGAATGGGATCTTCTTGTAATCAATGATTTGTATCCATTCCTCATCCGTGAATTCCAAACTTAAGGCTTCTCGGAGTGCCCTTGAAACATCCATCTCTATGCAGATCCTTACATAGGAGGTATATCTCCCTTTTAGGGTTTCTTTCGATGTCTTCACATATTTTCCCAGTTTGTTCCTGATTGCTTCGAAGGTAGAGGGTATCCAGTAGTCTAGTAGTAGAGAGTAAAGCCACAACCAGATGGGTATGTTCTTGAAGGTTTCTTTCTCTGGGGAGAATTTTTCCTTCCATGGTCGCATGTACAATCCTGTTGAGGCATGGAAGTATGGACCCTCATCAAAGACTTTTTCATTGTCCTCCAAGTTCATGAATACTGCTGTGAAGAAGACTTTTGAACCCAGATGGAGTTCCACTTCCCCATTTGGTTTCCAATGATATTTTATCCATTTGCGCAACATTCTTTCTGTGGGCCAAAAACCCATGAACTTGCAGATTAGTGCATGCGTCTTCATCTGGTCCCGGTATAGTTGTGTTTGTGGGTATTTCAGTATTACCTTGGACATCGAAGTTTTTTATGGTTTACATGGGTTGCACCCTTCTACCCCATTGGGGTTCTCTGGTTCTTGCGTTGCATTCTGGGTTTCTCTGGCTTCTTCCCGCATGTGGTCCATTTTTTCCAAGTTTCTTTCCTGATTCTTTGCTAGTCGTGAACTCGAGGTGCTCGTCAGTGGTTCCTTGAAACCTTCACCTCATGGTCCTTTCCCCCTGTCCACCACTACCTTCTTGTATGAGGGGGTTCCATTACCACCCCCTTTGGTAATCATGATGCACTCTGCTGTGTCCACAACTATCAAACCCTATCTTGTTCTAAGAAAACCACTCCAACAACTCCCTTTACTCGGATTATGAGAACTAATGTTGATTATTGTACATAAAATACATTGAATATATTATGTGAATTGTTTAAAACATTTATTTATTCCATTGACTAAAAATTTCTTGAAATACAACATAGATTACGTAGGGATAATGTTTATGTCTATATATATATAAACATAATTAATTGTAAATGGTATCATTAGTTAATATTATGGAATAGTAATCTATAAATCTAATATATGTGTAAGTTATTAACTTTGAGTTAAGAATAAACACAATTCTTAATCATTGAATGCAATTGTGAAGGCCATTAAATTAACTAATGTCATAAAGATGGTTATATCAATTATTTAATTGTATTTAGAAGTATTAAGATATAGGTAATAATTTTTAGTCATTATGAGAATAAATAACCATATGAACCAAGTTGTTAATATTAATTGGTTGATACAATACAGAGGGTGAGGGGGGGCATTAATAGAGAAAATATATAATATATTTTCTCTATTAATGCGCCCCACCCTTGTATATGAGGGTGGGGGAACTTAATAGAGAAAATATATTATATATTTTCTTTATTAATGCCCTCCACCTAACTTTAACTAATCACTAGCACCCTGCATTCTAGAATAAGAGTTCATACTTAAAGTATCAAAATTTCATATTAGGTTTAGATTAGGATAATAATCATAAGGAATTAAGATAATAGTTTTGAGAAATTTTAGAAGGATGTGTGCTTATGCATTTGTGCGTGTGAACCAAATTTATCACGGAAGAAACTATGATATAATAGTGTGCAATTGAAATTCAATCACTATAAGTTGGAAAAGTCATATTAGTTATTAAGAGTGATAATGATTGTTGAAAAATACTGAGAGGGGGGGTTAATCAGTATTTTGAGCTATTAACAAATTTTCACTTTTCTTTCACTGAAAAATCTTAGTCTACTTTATAGAGACCAGTTGTTGTATATTCTTATGAAAACAGTAGTGCATCCAGAGATCATATTATGGATTTCTTCACTCATCAGATGTCTTTTAAACAGTAATTCAACAAAATAAACTAAAACAGATGAATAGGACACATGAACACCAGAATTTAAGGTGGAAACCCAAATAGGGAGAAAACCACCGCTGATGTTGTCTCTGTCTTCAATGATTATTATTAAGAAAACATTCTACAACAATGTACTAGTGCAGACTCATACTAGTACACAGGCTTCTACTTGCATAAGGCTACAACCTTCTCTCGTTTACCAGCATTTCCTGGAAGGGAGCTTCAACCCCCTGAAGATAGCACCAGTTTCTACTGGCAGATTGCTACTACTGAAGGGTTTAACCCTCATACTCAATGTTGACCACATTTCATTAATTTTCACACTGGATCAGGCAGTTTCATCTAGTGGTTATGATAGTAACAGAAATGATCTCAAGAGTAAACACAGATCTGCAGACAGTCAGGCAGTTACCAAATGACACATATTAAACAACTCACTAAACCTGGAGATGATGCCTCTGATCTCATGGTTGTTGAACCCACAGTCGATATCTCTCTGTCACTGTAGATCTACTGCCCGACTGCCACAAGGAGGTTCCTCTTTCTTCAAACCTTTCATGCTGCCTGCACAAATGACATCACCCACCAGTAGATATCCCTACTGTCAGAAAAGTAGCCTCTGCGTCCTTCGACTTCCATCTCTGCCGAGAGCATCGACCACTTTTTAATCCCATTGGTCCAGGACCCGTTCAACGCTCATCGGGTCCCATATTTATTGCCCGGAGGAAATCGGGCTCCTTTTTGAAATTTGAATTAAACCTATGCGCGCCTTTTCGAATCAGGGTTCGGCATTCCATATGCTAGCCCCTTCCAGCTACACAATGGTCCATGTGACCTGCCTTCGTGCGACCTTGGTCTTATCACTCCATCGGAGTTTCGGCACTTGCGATGACAAAATGTTTATGTCAATGGGATTTGCGATGCGCTTCAGCCCTCCTGACTGAGCCCTGGTCCATGTGACCATTACCCATGACCACAACCTAACCCCGTCGGGGCTACGAGGTTTGTGATGCATCAATGTATTCACCTGGTGATTCCCGATCATCCAAATCCCGATGCTCCATTCATATGATAACAGCTGGCCTCCACTATGCCTCTGTCCTCCTTCGCTGTTGTGCTGACAGCTCTACCCCACTCATCGGGATTTCGCGGATCGTGATTTTGAAATGCACAAAACCTTTGTGCTCGGGATCTCCGATATCTCGATTTCCGATTAGCCGATGAACGACCTCCTGTCGGGCCTTTAGCTGATGGCACCAATCTCCTGCCACGCGTCCTCTCAGATGGATGGTCCCGATTGTGTCAGGATTTCGGGACTTCCGATGTCCTGTTTCTTTTGACCTTGGGAACTCCGATTTCCCGATTGGCGATATGCCGACTCACTCCTGATTTCCGACATTCCGTACAAAGATGTGATCAACGGTCTTGGTGTGATCTTGCATTAATGGTTGCGATTGAAACGCAATATCGCGTTTCGCGATTTCGGGATTTCTGATGCACTTGTTCATAGGAATCGTGAAACCCCGATTCCCGATTCTCCGATACGGGCTGTGATCAACGGTCTAGAACATTTATTATCCGACGGCTGTGATTACATCACGAAATCGCATATCGTGATTTCAGAGTTCTTGATGTCAAGAGATTTTGGCATTACAAAGTCCCGATCCCGATACTCTGCTGACGTCACACGTGGTTTGACACATGTTAAATACTGCCACGTGTCACTCTGATTCGTGACTTACCTGTGCCTGAACTGTTGAATATTCGTGCCACCTATCATTCCTGGTTGTGCCACGTGTCCCTAGCTGACGTGAACTGCTCTCGTGAAAAAGATCGACGGTCTAAATCTCATGTTGATTTGACGGTGCAGATTCAGTCGGGATTTCGCATATAGCGAAATCAGGATTTTCGTTGCATTGTTTTCTTTGCATATTGAAACCCCGATCCCTGAAACTCTGATGAAGCCTCTTGTCTACAAGTCGATGGTCCTGATCTCTTCTTGATTTAACGGCTGCGATCACATCGCGAAATCGCATATCGCGATTTCAGAGTTTTCGATGTCAAGTGGATTGGACATTATAAACTCCCGATCCCCGAATCTCCGATGACTTATCTCCTTCGCAACTTCTGCAGATCTAACGGTTGTTGGCCTTTCGGGAAATTTGAATGGAATCCAATGGTCACTGGATCTCTGTCTTCCTTCTTCTCTGTAATCTCTTGCTGCGCGCGTTTTCTTCAATGCTGTACCTCCTGAGCTCTTACGTCCGAATCCCCATAGGGTTTTATCCTTCATATCCTGCCATATCCGTTGTTGCCATCAATGACAACAACCATCAATATTTGCCAACAATCTCCCCCTTTGGCATTGATGGCAACACTTGCATTCAGACTCAAGACTCCTCTGCATTCATCCATTTAGACTGGACTCTCTTCCCGAAACATTTCGAACTCAACTCCTTTCGAGCTCGACTCCTTTATCCCCCTTTGACAAAAATGGAAAAGAGTGGACAGTACCATGCTCCCCCTGAAACCATGTTGTATCTGCTGAATAAGCTCCCCCTTAGCCAGTGCATTTAAAGATGCTCATTAATACCTTACAACCAATTGAGATGTCTGTACTTAATTAGACCTGATCCTTTGCATGGCAGAGACTACTCCCAGTTTTTGTCAAAGATATTCGAATGCTTCTCTGGGTAGAGGCTTGGTAAAGATATCATCCACTTGCTCTTTGGAGGGAACATACTCCAATTTCACCTTTTGCTCAAGCACCTGTTCTCGTAAGAAATGATATTTGATGGGAATGTGCTTGGTCTTGGAATGCATAATAGGATTCTTTGAGATACTGATGGCACTTGTATTATCACACAT
>ML776821.1:2637091-2699418 GCA_009831015.1 Picea engelmannii
TTTTTTTCAATTCCTCTAGGTGTGATTACTTGGAACCTCTCAGAAAATGAGTTATAGGAAAAATGGCATACCTTGTTGAATTATGGCTTATTCTAGAGAGAGAAATTGTAGAGGGTTCCCTACACGGAATATTTATTTTATGGATCTGAAAATGGTACACAGAATACTACAGACAATACGCTAACCAATAAATTTTGTCTTATTAAATTTGGATCTATTATGAATAAGTTATGTTGTTTTTACCTGAAACATTTGTTTTAGACTAGTTTCAGGACTAGCCACAAACCCTGTTTTCCGCGAAGTGTAACTCCAAAAATACAACGACCCTAAAGATGAAATTTTTATCACAACTACTTGGATAGGATTCCTCAACGACCTCCCAATTTCATGGTCTGAATCATCCTAGAAAAGAAATTATTGTGAAAATGGTGAGATGACCTGTAAATAACATACCTTAGAAAGTATCATCAAAATAATTTATCCTCCCTTGAATTTCGGCCTTCTTTACTTCGCCTTCCCTCATAAATTAGTCTTATATATCCTTTGGTTACCTCAATCACTTTTATATATTCAATATTCTAAAGTGTTATTAAAATGAGAGAGCCTTGTCTCTTATTTATACTTTCATGTACCTTCCTCAAGGGGTTACCTTTTAACCATCTTAACCCACTTTCCTTATTTTAGGGTTAACCCACCTCTAACCACTTGTCCACTTAGTAATTTATCCATTAACTTTATTATTTAAATAATTTCTTTTGTATCCACTTTGACTTATAGTACACTCATCACTTCACTTTATTATTTACCTTCTAAAATCTCTTAAACCACTTTCCTTATTTTAGGGCTAACCCACTTCTAACCATTTTCTACTAAGTAATTTCTCCATTAAATTTATTATTTAAATAATTTATTTTTTATCCACTTTGACTTATAGTACATTCATCACTTCACTTTATTATTTAAATAATTTCTTCTTTGCAACCACTTTGACTACTTTGACCTTTTGGGGCTTCTAGATGACTCATGAGGGTTCTCCAACTTCACATGGCCATAAATCTCTAACCGTGAGGAGTTATGTGATGTTCCACATACCACTGGAAACAGAATGACATGTAATATCCATCCAGAATAGTATTACCTTCAAATATATTCAAACTCATATGATTATCCATGAAAAAAAACTTGGGTCTATTACCCAAACCATTGTGCTACCGGAATTCCTTACCAGACTTTCTTCAAGGGTTGACACCAATGAAAACCAACCCAATTAATCAATAATATCCCCATTTGGCATTGATGGAAACACTATGATGCAATACTGAAGTCATATCACTCATGCTCCCCCTGTGACCATTTCTCCCCTTGGAACCATGGCTTTATGCTCTGCATCTGATAAATCTCTCCCCCTTTTTCATCAATGGAAAATGTATCTTTCCATCTGGGGTTGGTCCCCCTGAATGAAATCTTCCTGAAACTGATCCCCCAACCTAAATTTTTCTTTTTATGGTGCGTCCTTGTGTAGATCTAAGACATATGATACTTTAGTGGAATGTTCTTTTTCTTGGAGTGCATCACCGGGTTCTTTGAGATACTGATGGCGCTTGTATTATCACAATAGATTGGAATGGGCTCATCATACTCAACCTATATATCTGTCAAAGTTTGTTTCATCCATCGAAACTGAGTACAACATCCTGCTGTCACAATATACTCTACTTTGTTTGTACATAAAGATACTCATGATAGTTTCTTTCTTAGCCAAGATACTAAACACTCATCCAAGTAGAACGATACTCCACTGGTGCTTTTTCAGTCATCAATGCAACCTGCCCAATCTGCATCTATGTAGGCAATAAGTGACAGATCATTTCCTTTTGGATACCATAATCCAAACTCTTTTGTTCCTTTGAGATATCTGAAAATACTCTTCATTACTAATGCATGTGATTCCTTTGGTGTTTCTTGAAATTGTGCCACATGTCCAGTTGCATGCATTACATATGGTATCGATATTATCACATATAGTAAGCTACCAATCATTGACCTGTATTGCCTCTAGTCTATAGACTTTGAGTCATCATTTTTTCTCAACTTGCAACTGGTTTGCATAGGAGTGGTAACTGGTTTGCAATCTTACATTTTGAACCTCTTTAGAATTTCTCTAATATACTTAGTTTGAGAAATAAACATGCCTTGGTTGCTTTGACATATATGAAGACCCAGAAAGAAGGATATTTCTCCAAGTAATGACATTTCAAATTCATTCTTCATATCCTTTGCAAATTTCTTGATTTAGAGGTTGTTATCTGCACTTTCTTTACTGAACCCTTCCTGCTTTAGATATTTGTCTAGTCTAGAGTACCATTCTCTAGGAACCAGTTGTTCAATGTAGACTTCTTCTTGAAGTTCCTCATTTGGAAAAGTTGATTTCACGTCCATATTTGTCCATATTATTCAAGACTCTGCTACACAACTATCCATAATTTTGACTCATATGTCACTATACTATCATGAAGTACTACTACAATTGATTAATCTATCATATTGTACTTTTGCTAACTGAATTCACTGAATCTGTCTACTCAAATTCTACAAGTTGTTCAAAGGATGGTTCTTTGGTCTATCACAACTATCACATAGACTCCCCCTGTCTAATATTCATACTTCCCTGGAGTATCTAAGTCGGATGGTTCAGAACAATTCTTGCTCTGATGTGCATTCATCTTCATATTCATTGGTAAATTCGTCATCTCTCTGAGCTCTGACTTCTTTCTTTCTGTCTGTGGATTCATATTTCACTACAATGCATGAAAGTACAATCTCTTGAACCTGTTCCTTATTTACATGTCTTTATTTTCTTTTAGTTATTTTTGAAAACCTTTTGTATCTGACGTTTTTCTCTGTAGATTTTTCTTCATCTCATTTTATTTCCAATCTTGCGATCTTTGAGACATGTTCTTTGTTCACCTTTTATTCATGTTTTCTTATCCATACTTTATTATATCTGGTATCAATGTTCTCTTTCATGGAAGTACCGATCATGCTTCTACAATCACTAACTATGTGTCCATAGTTATGACATTTGTAACATTCAATGTTACATGGGGCCACATATGCACTTCTTTCTTGAACATTTCTTTTATAATCCCTACAATCTACAACCTTATGTCCAAAATTAGTACAACAAAAATAATGACCATAAAAGAAATTTTTGTACCTGGGAGTGAATGATCTTCTTTGTGGTGTATTCCTTCTGAATTTTTTCCTTGACTGATCATGATCATGATCATGATTGAAGCTTCTTTTTGGCTTGAACATGGATGGTCTTCTTGAATATGTATCTTCAATAGTTTTCTTATATTTTTGTTTACCATGATTCCTTCCTTTGAGTAATTCTGCATAAGTCTTTCTATTTTCTTCATTCTTGTTTTCTAGCAACGTAGAGTGCTTCTCTTCATTCTCTATAACTAATGTGGATGTTTCTGTCTCTTCAATGTTCTTGTTGATCTTGAAGATTTTACTTCTCAATGTGACAACCTCTTGTTCAAGATTCTCAATCTCTTCTTCTTTCTTCATTATCTAAGACTTCATGACTTCTTCTGTTCTTTTCGCTTCTTCTTCAAGTCATTTCTCTTCTTTACCAAAATCTGCCTCAAGATAGTTTAGATCGTTAGTTCTTTCCTTAAGATGATCTGACAATATCTTCTCTCTCATTTTTGTTTCTTCCTTCTGTGCTTCTACGTTGTCTTCCAAATACTTCTTTTGGTATTCAATATTTTCTTCTATCTTTCTAGATTCTTCTAGCTGAGTTCTTAAGATCTCGATGACCTGTTTGGCTTATTAGAAAATGTGAACACTTTCCTTTTGCTTCATCAATTCTTTCTTGAGTGGATTGTTTTTTTCTCTTACTTCATATAAAGGACTAATCAATTCTGCTTCATAATTGTCTTCCTTTTCAAGTAGTTTTTATGTCTCATTTCCTTCATGGCATTTTATTTCAAGATGTCCTCATTTTTCACAATTAAATAAAAACAAAATACCTCTGGTTATTATGTACTTTTCATCTTCTAAATCTGTTTGACATGGTGAACATGATTCTTCTTTGGAATTTTATGAATTTGCGATGGGTGAAGAATATATGCCATATAAGTTATCCCAAATTTCTTTGGTTGATGAAAATTTACCAACCTTTTCTCTTACCAGATTAGGTAATCCTTCCCAGATGAAATCCATTCTATCTTTTATTCTTCTTCAATTTCTTCTTGGATGCAATATTTTCCCTTTTTGAACTATCAGATACTGTAATGACTAATAGAAAAATATAATACCCATGTTCCTGTAAAAATACTTTCATCCTTCCACTCCATAACTCATACTTTAAACCATTATGACCATTAAATAGTGGTACTCTATTCTCAGAATAATCCATAATCTCCTTCCAGTCATTAAACTATTTCTTGAAGGAACTGACTCTGACACCAATTGTTGGACTACTGAGAGGGTGGGTGAATTGGTAATAGAGGAATTTAATCCTTTTTAACCATAAAATGAAAGTGTTAAATAAATGTAGAATTATCATCCAATAGTTGCAGAGTAAATAAACAATGAGCAAATGATAAATCATACGCATACACAGTACACCAGTGTTTTTACGTGCAAACCCAAAGTGGGAGAAAACCACAGAAGGATTTTTCTTATATGTCTTTAAGAATTACATTCATTGGAAGAAACAACTTCCTTTTTTTTCCAGTTGCAACTCGAAGGAGGATCCATCCCCCTAGTTTCTCAGGCTACAACCTGAAGGAAGCTCCAACTCCCCAATTCTCTGTCTACAACCAAAAGGAGGCTACAACCCCCTAGTTTATCAAGCTTCAACCTAAGGGAAGCTCCAACTCCCCAATTCTCTAGATACAACCCCCTATGTTCTCCGGATACAATTAGAAGGTGGCTACAACCACTTATCCTTTCCCCGTCCAATCTCCTTTATGTATAAGTAAAATGATGGAACCACTGTCACACTATCACTGTGAGATATATTGATCTAAACATGTACCATTCAAATTGTAACAACCTGTACCAATAAACTGTGTCAACATGTACCATACATCAAGCTATACCTCAACCTATATCATAAACAAATGCATGAACCATGCACCAAACATGTACAAATAACCTTTCACAATAACCTGTCCAAACAACCTGTAATCAACATGTACCATAAACAAGTGCATCAACCAAGCACCAAGTTCCAGCCTCTACCTCAACCTGTACCATCAATGAGTGCATAAACCATGCACCAAATATGTATCAATAATGCATCAAATACACATAAACTATAAATCATCAAGATGTACCAACATCCTCAACTATACACCTCATGTATGTGCCAACTCATCAAGTACTTGTCTACCATGTACCTCAACCAAAATCCCTCATCAATCTCATCATCCAAATCTGATTTGTAACTTTGTAATAGACCTGGTGTATCTGATCACATACCTGCAAACCTTCCTTAACTGTAACAACAAGAGACTATCATTTTCATCAAACTTTACTTTAGTCTCATGTGACTAATTTTGGATTAGTCAACAACCCTAACTTTAAATAATCATAACTATGTACTTGTAACGAATAAATATCTGAAGATAGTACACAATGTTCTCCAGTGTCTTCTATGCAATTACTCCAGGTTTTAGTATTGGAACCTCTCAGAAAATGAGTTATAGAAAAAATGGCATACCTTGTTGAATTATGGCTTATTCTAGAGAGAGAACTTGTAGAGAATGCCCCACATGAAATATTTGTTGTATGGATTGTTGGTGTATAAATATGTTCAATGTATACCTTACACTCATTTATATGTCAATTTGGGATTTGTAATCAAAATATTTTTTACACTATATGTGCCAAGAACAGGTAACCTACCTATGTTTGTTGCATATAGGAAATAATTAATAACATAAAGACTTTGTTTCTAAGATTTCTAAATACTTAAAAAACCTTGAACTTAGAAGAGAAAACTGAGAAAGAAACTTCGTCAAACAAAGAGTCAATCAAAATATTCTATCTGAGAGGAACAAGTATGTTCATTCCAAGCATATGAATTAGAGAGATGAACTTAAGAAGCTTGTCTCCTATAGAAATCAAAACAATAAATAACAATCAACTCCAATCACTCTTGAAATCGAAATCAATTCCATCTTTATTCAATTCAAACAACTAATACAAGGAATAGTCAACATAGCTGAAAGACTTCATTATTGATCATGAAGAGGAGATATAAAGTCTTCGGGTTCCTTGATGTACCAAAAATAATGCAATAATAAACTCAAGATATCAATTCCACACTTCAAACAATTAAATGGTAATATCCAATATTTGAGAAGGAAATACCTATTTGATCTAGCACCTGATTATTCACACCAACTTAGAAATAAATAACTCAAAGTTGAACTCCTGAAATAGATTAAATATCATTAACACACACTACTGTAAAATACTCACACAATCACACAAAACATATAAAGGAGGTTTACCTTGGTTGGGGTGGTGGTCCCTTGCCGAACCAACAAGGAACCTCTTAAGAAAGTAACAGACGAAAACGTTTTACTCATACTCTTGAATTTTTATAATAGATCTTTTTTCATTAATTCAACTGGTAAATTGGATCAATAGTTCTTCTCCTCATACATAGAAATGATATGTATCATCTAGTTTTGATGAAGTACTTTGTTACATTCCTTATTATCCACCTACACTATCACCTATACAACATCCATTATATAGAAGGTAAGTTGATACTATCAATATTTATGGATAAACATTAAACAATTTCAAAGATATTACAATTGATATTTTCATCAAATCTCTAGGAATCGACTCCATCCTCATGACACGAAGTGCATGAGTGATGGTGTCCCTCGTAATATTCAAAACTAATTTGGAAGCTTCGGTCCAACTGTCTTCTCGAAATCTTCATCATCAGACTGGTCCAACTAATGCATTCTGGAAACAGAGGTTTTGGTACCGGAATGCACACAATCACGAATCTAGGTACTAGAATGGATGCAGAGCAGATAGTACTGGAATAGCGCATGACTTGGTACCAGAATGGATGCAGAGCAGATAGTACTGGATCAAAACTTCCTTGGGTACCAAAATAGATTTGGTACCAGAATGCATGATGACTTATAGTACTGGAATGGCACAAGTACTGGAATAGGCTTCTCATGAGTCAAACCGTTAGGACTATACAAAATAAAACACTTTAATCGAATTAATTCAAGAAAGTTAAACAAAATATTCTTTAAATCATCAATTACCTTTTTTGAACATGAACTAGGTCATTAGGCATGTGTTTGGGAGTAAATAGTCAAGTATGGGCTTATAACATAGGCAACAAGGCTTGGATACAAGGTAATATAGGGAATTATACATGTCAAAATAGAGACTCAACATTTCCCCGATGATAAAGGTATTACATGTCCTCATGCAACATCATCAAAAAATGATACCCAAAAACTTTCTGCAAAATTGAATCCTTCTCTGTCATTTCTCTAGTTGCAGGATGTTAAAACCAGAAACTTCACTCCTCAGTTCCTTCTTGATTACCCTAGTGTATTGGATCAATCATAAGACGTTGTTGAGTCTGGAAGAGACCTCTACATATTGTTCTTTCAATTGTGAATTCTCTGCCTTGATGTGTCTGTCTAATACCTTGTATTCTTCGATTTCTTTCTTCAACCTCTCAATATTTGCTATCAATTTTTGTTTGTTCATGGACTTGTTTGGGATAGATATGATTGCTTCCTTAGTCACGTCCTCACAAGCTTCTTTTTGTTTTCTCAGACCCCTCAAATTATCTGTTACCAACCCTTCTGTTTCACTTACTATATCTCCACAGTCATTTCCTTTCTCTGGAGAACTCAGAATATCCATGGGTTCTCCTTGAAGACAAGATATATTTGGAACTGTCACCTGCTTGGCCATGCTTCTGGTGGTCCTTCGTATGGGGAGAAATATTTCCTTATATTTGTTGACAGGGGTAGAACTCTCCTCAAACAACTTCCTCTTTTTTCTTTTAATAACAGTGGTAGGCCTGGACAGTTGTCTCTACTGTGTCTCTTTGACTTTCATCTTGAGGTCCTGAGTTGTAAATTTTGGAGTCTTCTTCTACTAACCGACCCTTATTTCTACCCTGGAAGATTAAGGTGTAGGTTCTGGAATTTGTTCCCTTTATGTCTTCTCCCTTTCAAGCTTCTTTTTGTCTATGCTCGTCACCTTATCAGTTTCCTTTAATTGACCAACCAATTTTTGGGAAGATAGAGTAACTACCTCAGGGATATTTCCCAATTTCTTAACAGATTCGGGAGGATTTTTGACTGTTGCTTCCTGTAAAATATCATGTTGATCTATCTCCTTATTCTTTCATTTCTTACTCTATGATAGTTTATCTTTAGGATGCACGATTGAGCCAGATACTCTAGATTGTGCAGACATTTTCTTGTTCTGTATATTCAGGTCAAGGGTCTTCTCTACTTGGCTGGCTGATACCTCCATGATTTCTTTAGGAACGTTGTCTAATCATCCCCCTAGCTCAGTGTCTTCCTTTTATCCTTTATCTTTATGAATAAAGATAAGACTTATTTTATGGGATTGGGTGGCTTTCCTCTTCCTCGATGTAGTAGAACCCCCTACAACAGAAATTTGTCACTGATTTCTCAATGGGCTGGGATGAGCTAGATGTAAAAGTGTCTTCTTTACCTCCTGATGTCTTCCTTTTTTCTTTCTTTTCCTTTTTTCTTGAACCCTCACTGTGTATCCCTGCCTCCTATGTTTCAATAGATTTGGATATTCTTTCTTGGGAGAAATTCTGTTGGATTAGTTTCTTCCAACTACCACCTTGTGTCCTCAAAGCATGAACAACCAAAAGTTTTATTAAACCATGGTGATGAAGGCTAGTTTCTAGTTTCTTGGAAACTAACCTCACTCCTCTCACCATATTCTTTAAACTCATCCATAGGATGTGAGGAAAATCAAGTTGTGGTCATCCCTCGAAACGTGATAAAATATTTAAATGATAAATGAAGGTTACTGCATACCTTCCTTTGCAGGTGAGGAATTTCTACAGAATTATGAGCATCATCCAATATTCCTCTTTGACGAAGCTTCGAGGGATGCCCTTGGTCCAATCGGGGTATTTATGTTCTAGCTTGAGGAATCTCTGACAAAGTTTCCTTTCGACGATCACCATCTTAAAGTATTTTTCTGCAACCATAGGGAGACCTGTAACTTCTACTATAGTGGCTTCTATAATTTTTAGCTTCATGTCTCCAAACTACACACTGTCTCCATCACATGTCTGCACAAAGGCAAGAGAAATTCTCTCATGATGGCCTTTAAATTTTTCCAAAAATGGAACCCACACTGCCTATTCATATTTTTCCTTGCAAGTTTGATATTCTATTGTTTTCCTATATATTTGAAATATGGGCTCATGTATGTTGACCCCCATGCTAGCTTAACCAATTCTCTCGAGTGTATGAGGCATGGATAGAGGATTGAGGGTAGAGTACTAGATAATGTAGACTGTGATAGAATATTGGATGGGGGAAAATATGAAAGGAATATGAAGGCACGGGTTGTAGGTGGTGTGACAACAACGATAAATAACGCTTATCTAGAGAGAAGAGCCATCTAGAGGAGAATTGATAAATAGAGGTGTAATTTACAATGGTCACATCGACAATCATGATGATATGGTGAGGCCGGTCAAATATACTAATGACTTACGGACTCATGGGAAACGAGAGTGTTAAATGGATATAAGGGGTGTAGTCATTATGATCGGGACTCGTGAGTGTGAAATCGGCTGAGATCATTATTTGACATGCTTAGAGATATGGTTCGAGTCATTTCACATAGCACAATAGAAAATCATAGGTTTATGAGGTCTATTTACCAGATAGAGAGATGCAGCACGATTTTGATCCGGTAAGAGACATAATGACCTTGCACTCTTAGCATTTCGGGGAATAGGGACATCTTCTCCTTATGGAAATGTGGTCAAGGATTTTAGAAAAGTTTGTGAAAAAAGGGGGTGTGTCATGATCCAAGAGTAACCAGATGTTTAAATGCACATTTAGTCTAATTTCTCTAATAAAACGAAAAAAACGTTGAATGTGTATGTCCTATCACTTAATAATTGTGCAACAACTTGGAAATATGATTAGAGTTATCGGTCACATCCTCACTAGTACTGGATCATCTGAGTACTGGATCACCTATGTGTAGATTTTAAATTAGTACAGGATCATATGAGTACCAGATTATCTGAGTGTTGAATCATCTGTGTGTAGAGTTGTAATTAGTACCAGAATAGTGCAAGGTCCCTTCTTAAATATCAGATGGGGTTCAGTACCGGATAAGATCAGTGAGATTTTTTAGCGCAATGATGAACATTGGTACCATATGAACATAGAAGTGATCATTGGTGTTGGATAAGCACAAAGATGAACATTTGTTTTGGTTCTTAAGATATTTTTGACACAGATTCTGGTGGCAATGACTTGTAGAAACAACTGGTGTTATGTGATTAGATTCGATTGAAAAACCATGTAGATGGAACAAACACCAAAACTTAGGAATTCTGATTTTGCATACGAATACCACAACAAGAACTCTTTGACAGGAGGGTATTATAGAAATTGGATGATCAATTGTTAATATTTATAGAACCCTCTTCTTTTGGAACCAAGGTAATCATAGCTCCTACTGGTACTTCCTCTTTATTACCAAAAAAATAACAATGATAATCCTAACTAGTATTTTTCTGTGGATTTTTCTCGAGCCCGGGTCAGTTCCTACTTGCCGGTGTTTTCAATTTTAAAGAGTCTAAAAAACTTAAAGAAAACTCTTTATACTGTCCCATGGATTTTTCTCGAGCCCAGGTCAATTCCTACTCACCGGTGTTTTCAATTTTAAATAGTTTGAAAAAATTAAAGAAAACTCTTTATACTATCCCATGGATTTTTCTCGAGCCCGGGCTAGTTCCTTCTCGCCGGTGCTTTCAATTTTCAAGATTCTGAAAAACTTAAAGAAGACTCCATCTGGTCAATGTCCTCCTTATTCGTCTATATACATGGGAACACAACCAACTTATTTTTTTGTTTTTGTTAATTATATCAGAAAAATAAAAGAGAATCTCTATCTAATGACACACCTATGTACATGGATAAATGAATTTATACAATTGAACTTACTGTGGTAGGTCAACAAGAGGATAAACCCTCTTTCTTACCAGTTGCATTTTGAAACTCTGAAGAACATTTTGGACAAAATTCTCTTTTGATAGAGGCTTATGATAAACCTTTAGTTGATGCCCATTTATGACAAAGGAAGCCTGATTCTCATCGATGGTCTTTATTCTTACTGAACCATTTTCATAAACTGTATCAACCTCATGGGTCCCCAACCATCTAGTAGACAATTTGCCCTTAAAATTTTTCAATCTACTATCATAAAGGAGGGCCCAATCTCCTAACTGAAAGGACTTCTTTTTGATGTACTTGTCGTGCCATTTGGTCCTTTTCTCTTGTATCAGGGTGGTTCTTTGTACAACATCTTGTCTTATCTCATCAAGCTCATTTAATTGTAACAGCCTCTGTTTTTTAGCTTCATTTAGATCCATCCCTAATTGTATGGCAGTTCTGAAGGTTTTTACCATAAAATTCTATGGGAAGTAGTACCTGCTTCCCATACACCAACTCATAAGGTGTATGGCATGTTGTATTCCTCCAAGATATCCTATAGGCCCACAAGGCCTCAGGAAACCTATCTACCTAGTCTTTGTGATGTAGTTGAATAGTATTAGTGAGGATGGATTCTATCACTTTATTGGTTGATTCTACTTGGCCATTTGCTTGGGGGTGATAGGGAGAATAGTTTCTATGTTTGATCCTATACTGTTCAATAAGAGCTTTGAGCAAATTTGAGGTGAATTTCATTCCTTGGTCAGTGACTATTTCCAGAGGTATAATGAAACGAGTAAAAATTTCCTCAAAGAGAAATTCTACAATAGATTGTTCATTGGATGAATACAAATCCTTGGCTTCTACCCATTTTGTCACATAATCTGTGCAAACTAAGATGTATTTTTTCTTGCGGGACATGGGGTTGATAGGTCCTACAAAATCTAAGGCCCATTTTTCAAAGGGTTTGATCACTACTTGGGATTGGAGAGGCATTTTATCAACTACAGTAGGTTTTCCCATTCTTTGGCAATCATCGCAGCTGGCCACATATTTATTTGCATCTTTAAAAATGGTTGGCCAGTAATAGCCATACTATAAAATCTTGTATGTTGTCCTTTTATCAGAAAAATGGCATCCACATGGGCCATCATGACAAGCTCTGAATATATCCTTCATCTCGTCCTCCCGAACACATCTTTTGATTACCAAATCAAGTCCAGTTCGGTATAAGCAATCCTCATGCCACATATAATTGGCACTTAGCTGAATAATTTTTTGTTTTTCTCTGGATGACATACTTTGAGGTAGCTTTCTTGTTACAAGATAATTTTCTACATTTGCATACCAAGGGGTGTAAGTAGAAATGGAAAATAGATTCTCATCTAGAAAATCATCATCTATTGGAGTACTGTCACCTGCATGAACAAGTCTAGACAAGAAATCAACAACCAAATTATCTCTTCCAGGTCTATCAATGATAGTGATATTGAATTCTTGTAGTAGTAAAAACCATCTAGTTACTCTAGCATTTGCAATAGGTTTGTTCATTAAAAATCTGATAGCTGAGTGGTCAGTGTGCACAAAAACTTCGTATCCTGTTATATAGTGTCTAAATTTGTTGATGGCATGTACTACTGACAAAAATTCTTTTTTCGTGATAGTGTAGTTTACCTCAGTAGGTGAGAGATTCTTGTTGACAAAGTATATATCATAGGGAATCTTCCCTTCCCTTTTTCCTAAGACAACTCCCAAAGTGGTATCTGAGGCATCTATGAAAATATGGAAAGGAAGAAACAAGTTTGGTCCTCTCAAAACAGGGGCACTTGATAGCTTTGTTTTTAAGATTTCAAAGAAGATTTGACATTGTTCATTCCAACATAATTCAACATATTTTGTCAATAGTTTGAATAGGGGGGAAGTTAGGTTTGTATAGTTTTGAATGAGCCTCCTATAGTAGCCAACATGCCCTAAGAAACTTATGACTTCCTTTTGTGAGCCAGGAATCATAATTTGGGAAATAATGTCAATCTTGGTAGGGTCCACTCTTATTCTTGTACCAGAGATGTGATGACCTAGAAAAATTCCTTCAGTGAGAAACATTCTAGATTTTTTGTGATTGAGCGAAAGGTTGGTCTCTTTACACCTAACCAGTACTTTCACCAAATTATCCAATGCATGTTGGAAATCATCCCCATACACCATGAAGTTATCAATGTAGACTTCCACACAATCATTGGTCAAATCAGAGAAAATAGCCAAGACAACCCTTTGAAAGGTAGCAGGGGCATTACATAAACCAAAAGGAAGAACCCTATAGGCATAGGTCCCCCAGGGGTAGGTAAATGTGGTCTTATCTTGATCTTCTGGTGAAATTTGGATTTGATTGTAACCACTAAACCCATCCAAGAAAGAAAAATATCTCTTCCCAGACAAAGTGTCTAAGACCTGATCTGTGAAAGGCAAGGGAAAGTAGTCTATATAGGTAGACTTGTTTAATTCTCGAAATTCCACACAAATCTTCCATTTACCATTTTTATTAGGTACAGTAACTAATGGGGAGACCCACTTGCTATTTGATATAGGGTAAATGAAATTAGCTTGCAAGAGTTTCTGGAGTTCTTCTTTTACTATATCTTTCAAGGATGGATTCATTCTTCTTTGGGGCTGCTGAACAAGTCTGATTTGATCATTAGTGTAGATATGATTCATACAGGTGTCTGGGTGGATCCCTTTCATGTCAGAGTAATCCCATGCAAAAGCATTAGATTTCCCTTGAATCATTTGTATCAACTTCTGTTGTTGATCTGTTTCTAAGCTACCATTGATATATAAGGACTTTCCAAGAATGATTTCAATGACTTGAAAATATGATTCTTTCCCTTCCTCTATTTGTGAAACAATGGCTACTGTAGAAGTGGAAGGGTGCCAAATTTCTTGAAATCCGGGGCTAAAGATATGTGTGTAGTTAGGGAAAGATTGAGGATATTGAATGCATGTTGAATCAGCCAAGAATAGACTTAAAAAATTTCTTTAGTTTTCTCTTGTACTTCTTTTACTTGTTCAAGTGTTAACAAGGGATGAGTACAGTCCTCCTCCCCATAGGGATTCTTTAACCAGAGAGGAAATTCAGTGGCTGGTTGGGCGGGGGGGGGAAAGGATAATTTTTTGTCTTTGAGTGCCATTGGAAGTTGTCTTCTCTCTAGATCAACAACTAATAAATGCATCAAAAGTGGACAACCAAGGTCGACCAAGTACTACTGGGTGTCCTGGTTTGGAGGATTTGGGATGAATTACTAAGAAATCCAAAGGGTATTCCCAAGAGGCCAAAGTAATTGTTATATCATCTAAACTTCTTGCTGGGGTGATGACTGATTTGTCTGCAAGCTCCTACAAAGTTTGTGTTGGTCTTAGGTGATCTAGTTGCAATGTTTTCATGGTGTTTATTGACATCACATTTATTACTGCCCCTAGATAAATCAGCGTGTTAGGTAAGGAAACACCATTAATTTCTATGGTTACCACTGGGTTCCCTGGATCACTATACTTAGATGGCATTTTTGTTATAAACTCTGAAAACTGCCCCACCACCTGTATGACAGGAGGCTCCTTCCTCTTTCTCCCTGGATTTTTAATGTAAAGGTCCCTTAAATATTTAGCATAGATAGGTATGTCCTTGATGTCCTATAGTAGTGGGATCTTCACACATATATATCTATGTTCAGTCTCTAGATTATGTCCTAGAGGTTCCTCAGATTTATTTACAAGTAGCCTTTCTAGATAAGGAGGATTTATTTTCTGAGGTGTTTCTATTGCAAGGGAGTTGGGAGAAGGAGTTTCCTGTGGTATCGGGGTGTTTCTTTCTTCATTTAATAAATTAGTCATTTGTTCTTCTCTTTGAACTATTTGGACATCTATTTGTTCTTCTTCTTGATTTGTGTGATTATCTACTTGTTCTTCTTGGATAGCCATAGTAGGATTTGTTTTGTTTACAACCCTCCCTTACCTTAATTCAATTCCATTAAATGGAGCTGGCGTTATTACATAAGTGGAGAAGTTTTGTACTTCAAGAATCTGTACAGGTTGTCTCGGCCTGTTATTTGGATTAGGGATGTGCAGGAATAGGGGTAGGTCGAGGGAGGTTTTGAATCAGTGTATCTTGCATTTGTTGTTGCATATTTGGATTCATCAGCAGTGCAAGTTGTTGATGAGACTGTGGAGGTGGAAGAAGAGAAGGGGGATTAAATCTTGGGAGCAGCTGGGAAATATTTGAAGGGTATTGTGGATAGGTGGGAAAACTTGTTGGCTAGAAGGGAACATTCCCATATGCAGGCCCTCTCCACCCTTGTTGCCAAGGTTGGGTTTTTGGCTATTGTGGTGGCCATTGAGGATAAAACATGGGAGGCACCCATTGCTGTTGTGGGTATTGTGTAGTTGGGTCTGCAAACATGTTGGGAATTTGTTGTCTCCATGGTCTCCTAGGGGGGTAGGATGTTTCAGGTTCTCCTCCTCCCTTGAATATGGCCTTAATTCCAAGTAGAGAAAGGAACTCATTAGTGGGATGATCCTCTACGCAGAGACCAAAAATTTCAATAACATTAAGGGGGCATTCCTTTTCAGGGTGCTTTTTCCTACACCGATGACAGAAAATTGCTAATGCAACATTTTCTTCCTCTTATTTTATTTTAATTTTAATAGTATCAAGTTGGGAATTGTTGGTGTTTAGGATATTTGTTTTGAATTTGTCTAATAGATTTCCCAGTTCAATCTTAGTGACACCTCCATATGTGGGTTTAACACTTCTGTTTGTAGGATCCCTTAAACTTTTTCCAGTTTTGGCCTAGCTACGGGAGTATTTTACAATACTCTGCTATGTTTGCAAATGAATTTTGGTACACATATCCCAAACTCATGAGGTTTAGTACTTCAAAGAAATCATCCCTCACACCCTTTAAAAATATAGTCCTAACTGAAGTTGTGTCTAAGGAAAATTGCTTAGTCTTTTGGTAGTTGTATATGAACCTCTCTAAGTAATCTTCCAAGCTTTCTTATTCAGATTGCTACATTTTGAATATGTCATTCCTAACATCCCTAAGTTTGCAGTAATCTTTGTATTTCTAGAGAAAGGTCTCCTTCATACCATCCCATGACAAAATAGTATGTTCTCCTAGACTCATAAACCACCTCAGTGTTGAATCTTTAAGCGTAGCTGGGAATTTTTTTTATTTTTTAGCATTGTTAGTGTAGTTATAACTCCTACAAAATATGTCAAATTCAAATAAAAATGATTCAGGGTACTCTGTTGACATACCGTGGAAGTGTGGTAGTGAGGACAAGGGAATGTTCTTCATAGAAACATCTCTGGTGACATCCAGTATGGGGAATCCAAATGTATCTGTTTCATTAGCTACATTTCCCTCTTCTTCTTCTATATCTCCAAACAACCTGTAGAGGGGTGGTGATGTTTCTCCACTGAGTGATGGTTCAACCACTGGGTTATTTGGTATCTCTAGTTGATCCAAGGTTTTGTGTGGCATTCCAACAGAAGATGTAGCCTCCTCTATTACTACCTTTGTTTCTTTCCTAGCTTCTCCTTTTGATGGGGTCGCCAATGCTTCCTCTTTTTCTTGTTTTTTTATGCTTTCAATCTGAACAATGGCTTTGGATTTAGTTCCCTTGGTTGCTGTTGCAATTGTTGCCTTTGAGCTCTCTCCTCTGAGAATTTTTCTTGCATGAATTTTAGATGAATTATTGTGTGTTTGTGGGCGGGGGGGCAGGGGGGGGTGTTGTTGTTTTTTTTTCTGGTTTTTCTAAAATTTTGGGAGCAATAAATCTACCTTTATTATCCCTATACCTACTCGTAAAAATAAATAAAAATGCAGATTCCTAATTATCAAAGGTAAGAGGACAACCTGACTTTGGAGCAACCCTGCAAAAGTGGATGCATAGGTTCTTACCTCTCATCTTACCAGCTTCTCTCCGCCCCCAGATTTTCCTTAAATCCAATCCAAGATTCTTCAAACCAATCAAAACTCGAAATTCTACCTATTACCGTTTACAACTCCCCAACAACGACGACAAAATGTTGGTGTATAAATATGTTCAATGTATACCTTACACTCATTTATATGTCAATCTGGGATTCATAATCAAAAGAGTTGTTACACTATATGTGCCGAGAACAGGTAACCTACCTATGTCTTTTTCATATAGTAAATAATTAATAACATAATTTTTTTTTTCTAAGATTCCTAAATACTTCGAAAACCTTGAACTTAGAAGAGAAAACTGATAAAGAAACTACATCAAACAAATAGTCAATCAAAATATTCTATCTGAGAGGAACAAGTCTGTTCATTCCAAGATTATGAATTAGAGAGATGAACTTAAGAAGCTTGTCTCCTGTAGAAATCAAAACAAAAAATAACAATCAACTCCAATCACTCTTGAAATCAAAATCAATTCTAGCTTTATGCAATTCAAGCAACTAGTACAAGGAATAGTCAGGATAGCTGAGATACTTCATTATGGAGCATGAAGAGGAGATATAAATTTTTCTGGTTCCTTGATGTACCAAAACTACTGCAATCATAAAATCAAGATATCAATTCCACACTTCAAACAATTAAATGGCAATATCCAATATTTGAGAAGGAAATACCTATTTGATATAGCACTTGATTATTCACACCAACTTAGAAATAAATAACTCAATGTTGAACTCCTGAAATAGATTAAATATCATTAGCACACACTACTGTAAAATACTCACACAATCACACAAAACATATACAGGGAGTTTTACCTTGGTTGGGGTGGTGGGCCCTTGCCCAACAAGGAACCTCTTAATAAAGTAATAGACTAAAACGTTTTACTCATACTCAAGAATTTGCATAATAGATTTTTTTGCATTAATTCAACTAGTAAATTGGATCAACATGTCTTCACCTCATACATAGAAACGATATGTATCATATGGTTCTGATAAAGTACTTTTTTACATTCCTTATTATCCACCTACACTATCACCTATAAAACGTCCCTTATATAGAAGGTAAGCTGATACTATCAATATCTATGGATAAACATTAAATAGTTTCAAAGATATTACAATTGATATTTACAACGAATCTCTAGGAATTGACTCCATCCTCATGACACGAAGTGCATGAGTGATGGAGTCCCTCGTAATCTGCAAAAACAATTTGGAAGCTTCGGTCCAACTATCTTCTCAAAATCTTCATCATCAGATTGGTCCAACTGTTGCATTCTGGAAACAAAGGTTTTGGTACTGGAATACACATAGTCACAAATCTGGGTACCGGAATGGATGCAGAGGAGATAGTACCGGAATAGCACATGACTTGGTACCAGAATGGATGCGGAGCAGATAATACCATATCAAAACTACCTTGGGTACCGAAATATATTTTGTACCAGAATGCACGATGACTTGTAGCACCAGAATGGCGCAAATACCGGAATAGGCTGCTCATTAGTCAAACCGTTAGGACTATATGAAATAAAACACTTTAATCGAATTAATTCAATAAAGTTAAACAAAACATGCTTTAAATCATCAATTATCTCTTGTGAACATGAACCAGGTCATTAGGTATGTGTTTGGGAGTAAATAGTCAAGTATGGGCTTATAACATAGGAAAAAAGGCTTGGATACAAGGTAAGATAAGGCATTATACATGTCAAAATAGAGACTCAACATGGATCTGAAAATGGTACAAAGAATACTAAATACTGTACGATAACTAATACATTTGGTCTTACTGAATTTGGATCTTCTATGAAGAAGTTATGACATTTTTAACTGAAACACCTATTTTAGACTAGTTTCAGGACTAGCCACAAACCATGTTTTACACGGAGTGTAACTCCAAAACTAAAATGACCTAGAAGATGAAAATTTTATCACAAATACTTGGATATGTTTCCTCAATGGCCTCCTAATTTCAAAGTTTGAATAATTCAAGAAAAAAATTTATTGAGAAAATGGTGAGATGACCTGTAAATAACATACCTTAGAAAGCATCATTAAAAGAATTTATCCTCCCTTCAATTTCGACCTTCTTTAATTCACCTTCCCTCTTAAATTTGGCTTATTCATCCTTTGTTTAACTCAGTCACTTGTATATATTCAATATGCTCAAGTGTTATTAAAATGAGAGAGCCTTGTCTCTTATTTATACTTTCATGTACCTTCCTCAAGGGGTTACCTTTTAACCATCTTAACCAACTTTCCTTATTTTAGGGTTAACCCACTTCTAACCACTTGTCCACTTAGTAATTTCTCCATTAACTTTATTATTTAAATAATTTCTTTTGTATATACTTTGAATTATAGTACACTCATCACTTCACTTTACTATTTACCTTCTAAAATCTCTTAAACCACTTTCCTTATTTTAGGGCTAACCCACTTCTAACCATTTGTCCACTAAGAAATTTATCCATTAACTTTATTATTTAAATATTTTCTTTTGTATCCACTTTGACTTATAGTACACTAATCACTTAACTTTATTATTTAAATAATTTCTTCTTTGCAACCACTTTGACTACTTTGACCTTTTGGGGATTCTAGATGACTCATGAGGGTTCTCCAACTTCACATGGCCATAAATCTCTAACCATGAGGAGTTATGTGATGTTCCACATACCACCCAAAATGGTATGACATGTACTATCCATCCAGAATAGTCTTACCTTCAAATATATTAAAACTCATACCATTATCTATCAAATAAACTTGGGTCCAGAATCCATTACCCAAACCAATGTGCTACCAAAATTCCCTACCAAACATTCTTTAGGGATTGACATCAATGACAACCAACCCAATTAATCAACAATTTCATTGTATCATAACTAATTACAAGGTACAGGCATTAAAGTCTACCAATGTTTCAAATTTTTTGCCATGTTGTCGCTAGATTATGGGTTCCCTGGAAGACGAGGTTTCTCTAAGATAATCCAATACAAGTATTGAATTTATACCTGGCTTGTGAGCCCCAAATTTGAAATAGTAATATGTGTCAATACATCCTTGAAATTACGAAAGAAAATAAATCAAGAAAAAAACGACAACAAACACTAGAATTTTATGCACCCGGTTAGAAAAATAAATGTTGATGCACATGCCTCTTTAATAGCTTGTATATAGATAGGAGAGAGCTCAATTTCTCAAAAGGTAGCCCATCTGTAATTTATGAACGCAAAGGTCACTGAATCACCTCAGGACCTGTATTGTTACACGCTGGATGGATGATCAAACTGCAAGTACTCTGATAAGGTTATAACCTATTTTTAAACACAAGCCTGAACTGTTAAGCCATCCACTACAGAATCAACAGTGGGCCAAGATGTTAATGTAAATACAAAAAAATATAAGTGTTGGGTAACCAGAAGATTTGTGATAGAAATGTTCATGGGAAGGGATTATTACAGGCTAGGGTTGTATTTTTTAAAACTTAATCGTGCTCATCATCCTCAAGTTCGCCTTGGATGGATGCAACCATACACCCATATCTAACTTCTCTTGCACAATCATGGAAGTACTGCATACATTGTTCCCTTACTTCTATAGCATAGCTACAAAAAATATCGAGTTCCTTTAATTAAAATTTGTACCATTAAACCCAAGAAACCACTTGCATACCCAACCACAATTTAACACACTAGTTCATAGGAATAAAAAAAAAGATGGAAGCTATGACAACAATTCAATTCATTGGTTAGAAAGGATAATGACTAATGTAAGACCATAAAATTGTACCTTTCAATTCTTAAGGATACTTCTAAAACCCAATCGATCTGGTTCAACTAACTAAATGCCAACCCCAATAATACATGATAATTAAATTTATCGATTTAAAATTCACTTAATTTAGTCCCCTAACTAAAATTTAGACTTAGGCTTAGTATTTGAATTAAGTTTTGACTTTTATTGGGATTTACAAATAATAGAATCACTCCTTAATTAATTATTTTAATCTGAGAAGGTCTAGTCAATTCAATGTTTTCTAGGACACCTAGATTTATTGACTCAAGTTTTTAATTATGCGACGTGCCCTTCAAGACGCACCTTTGTACTCCAAGGGTGCCACTCGCCCTTGAATGGTTTTGGTGGTTTGTCCAACCCTTGGATTAACCACTCCACTCGTTCAACCTTGTGAGATACTAAGGGCTTCTAAGGAATAAGGACTATGCCTTATTGCACACCCCTTAGAAATATTTGTGAGCACCTGTCTCAGTCCTCCCTCATGACATAGTGGACCTATCGAACTAGGTAATCGTTAACCTACAATTTGAGCTATGATGGGAGTGCTAATAGGATGTGATAGGGACGCTGCCACAACTCTCCCTCAATATCTGGTTAATTTGCATGGCCCTTTTACTCATTATGTGAGTTAGATTAGCAAGAATCGTTAGCCTGCATCCATTGAAAAAACACTGTCATTGATCCATATACATAATCATACTAAATCAATCATATGACGCATATGCGCAAAAATAAATAATCAAACAAAACACAATCCACTCCTTGACTCAATCCAGAGTCCAAGGAGGTCCATTGATACCATCAGCATCCATAATTTGTCACATGTCCTACACACTTATGTAAACTCATCAACAAAATTTGTCAATACATATATATCAAAAACAATAAGTCACACCATATCATCATCATAATGTATAATCCATAATCAAAACAAAATCATCATGTACCATAACCAGATCACTTGCACGCAAGTGTCCTCAAAGAATAAGTCGATAACATGTGCTTAGTAGAGCGGGATGTTACATACAACCCCTCTTGTTTTAAACTTCGTCTCGAAGTTCTACAATATATAAAATGTGAGTAAATAAAAGTATTTGACATAGACATATACATTTAATCTATCAAACAAGTAAGGAAAATATTGATTCATATCATATGCATCATCCCAGGTATCTGAGTGTGGACTATAATTGTCCCACTGGACCTTGACCTGATCGACTATTTGATGTTGTAGTTGTCAAATGTGATGGTATAGAATGTGGATTGGCTCTGTTGTGAGAGAACCCTAATCCAACACCTACAAATAAATCATGTCAATCACATGTGTTGGATCACTAATATAATTTCTCAAAACATATACATGAAATACATCATGGATACACCTCAAATAATCTGGCAAGGCTAGTAGATAATCTAGGTGTCCTTTCCTTTCCACAACTTTGAAAGGTCCCAAAAACCTAGGAGAGAGTTTACCACCCTTTCTAAACTTGATCGAACTTTTGTGCAGTTTCAAACACAAGAAAACTCGGTCACCAACTTCATAATTGTGTTCAATGTGATGTGCATTGACATAACTCTTTTAACAATATTGCGCTTATTTAATCCTTTGTCTTATCGATTGCATTTGTTCTTCCATTTATTGTATCACTTCGGGTCCTACCAGGACCCTATCCTCAAGTCGATCCTAGCTCAACAATGTCTTCTCTCATTACCAGTCAACTCCTAACTATAGAAGGAATCTCTTACTAAAGACAAATACTATTTAATAAGCTTAACAACAATAGATACATGAATTACTCCTATATAAATTTATTAGTGAACTCCTAACGACAAGGTAGTAATAATATCCTCGATTATCATTAAAGGAATAAACCAATTACAAACTATACATAACTATCTAACCAATATCTATTCCTATATCAACAACAACTCAACAGATAAATATACAATCACCCCTAACAACAATAGCCATTAATATGATCTCCAATATAAACACCTTAGGATTACATTCAACTACCACTTTTACCACTTACCCATTTACATATTTTCATTAGGAACATCTTTCTCTATGTTTGTTCCCATACACACCTCATCTTGAGATTCCCATACACCTCATCTTTCTTGCCCATAAAGAAACTCAAACTGTTCCATCTTAATGGTACTTTGATAGTTGTTGTTGTATGAAAACTCTACTAGTAGTAGTAAATATTCCCAATCTTTCTAGTGGTCCATTATGTTGGATTACTGAGAGGGGGGGTGAATCAGTAATAGAGAAATAATCATTTTGAACCAAAAAATACAAGTGTTATATCAATGTAGCATTATCATCCAATAGTTGTAGATTAAATAAACAATGAACAAATGAGCAATCATACACATACACAATACACCAGTGTTTTTACGTGGAAACACAAAGTGGGAGAAAACCACAAAATGTTTTTTCTTATATGTCTTTAAGAATTACATTCATTGGAAGCACCAACTTCCTTTGTTTTCCAGCTACAATTGGAAGAAGGCTCCAACCCCCTAGTTTCTCAAGCTACAACTTGAAGGAAGCTCCAACTCTCCAATTCTCTAGCTATAACCAGAAGGAGGCTACAACCCCCTAGTTTCTTAGGCTACAACCTGAGGGAAGCTCCAACTCCCTAATTATCTGGCTACAACCAGAAGAAGGCTACAACAACCTATGTTCTTTGGCTACAACTTGAATATGGATACAATCACCTGTCATTTCTCTGTCCAACCTCCCTGACGTAGAAGTAGAATGATGGAACTACTGTCACACTATCACTGTGAGATATGTTGTTGTAAACCTATACCAATCAACTTGTAATCAACCTGTAACAACCTATACCAATACCCTGTGCCAACATGTACCATACATCAACTTGTACCTCAACCTATACCATAAACAAATGCTTCAAACATGCACACAACCTGTACAAATAACCTGTCACAAAAACCTCTCCAAACAACATGTAATCAACTTGTACCATAAACAAGTGCATCAACCATGCACCAACCTGTACCTCAACATGTACCATCAACGAGTGCATCAACCATGCACCAAATATGTACCAATCATGCATCAAATATGCATAAACTATGATTGATCAATATGTACCAACACCATTAACTATACACCTCATGTATGTGCCAACTCATCAACTACTTGTCTCAACCATGTACCCAACATGTACCTAAACCAAAATCCCTCATCAATTTCATCATCCAAATCTGATTTTTAACTCTATAATAGACCTTTTGTATATGATCACATACCTGCAAACCTTCCTTAACTTTAACAGACTAACAGTTCCATCAAACTTTACTTTAGTCTCACATGACTAATTTTGGATTAGTCAACAACCCTAACTTGAAATAATCATGAATATGTACTTGTAATGAATAAAGATCTAAAAATAATATACAATGTTCTTCAATGTATTTTATGCAATTCCTCCATGTTTCGTTGTTTGGAACCTCTAAAAAAATGACTTATAGCAAAAATGACATACCTTGTTGAATTATGGCTTATTCTAGAGAGATAACTTGTAGAGTGTGCCCCTCACGGAATATTTGTTGTATGCATCTAAAAATGGTAAAAAGAATACTATAGACTGTACTATAACCAATACATTTGATATTACTGAATTTGGATCTGTTATGAAGAATTTATGACGTTTTAATCCGAAACACTTGTTTTAGACTAGTTTTAGGACTAGCCACAAACCCTATTTTCCACGGAGTGTAACTCGAAAAATACAACGACCCACAAGATGGATTTTTTTATCACAGCTACTTGGATATGTTTCCTGAATGGCCTCCCAATGTCAATGTCTGAATCATACTAGAAACAACGTTATTACTAAAATGGTGAGATGACCTGTAAATAACATACCTTAAAAAGCATCATCAAAAGAATTTATCCTCCCTTGAATTTCGGCCTTATTTACTTCACCTTCCCTCTAAAATTAGGATTATATATCCTTTGGTTACCTCAGTAACTTGTAGATATTCAATATGCTCAAGTGTGATTAAAATGATAGAGCCTTATCTCTTATTTATACTTTCATGTAGCTTCCTTGAGGGGTTACATTTTAACCATCTTAACCCACTTTCCTTATTTTAGGGTTAACCCACTTCTAACCAATTGTCCACTTAGTAATTTCTCCATCAAATTTATTATTTAAATAATTTATTTTGTATCCACTTTGAATTATAGTACACTCATCACTTCACTTTATTATTTACCTTCTAAAATCTCTTAAACCACTTTGACTACTTTGACCTTTTGGGGCTTCTATATGACTCATGAGGGTTTTCCAACTTCACATGGCCATAAATATCTAACCGTGAGGAGTTATGTGACATTCCACATATCAAAGGAAATGGAATGACATGTACTATCCATCCATAATAGTCTTACCTTGAAATATATTAAAAATCATGCAATTATACATCAAACAAACTTGGGTCAATTACCCATACCTTTGTACTACTACAATTCGCTACCATAATTTCTTCAAGGGTTGACATCGATGAAAAACACCTTAAATAATCAACAATATCCCCCTTTGGCATTGATGGAAACACTTTGATACAATATTGAATTCATATCACTCAGTCTCCCCCTGTGACCATCACTCCCCCTTGAACCATGCCTTTGTGCTATTTCTCCAAGCATTTACCTTTGCATATGATAAATATCTCCCCCTTTATCATCAATGGAAAATGTATATTTCCATTAGGGCCTACTCCCCCTAACTAAAATGTCCTTGGGGATACTCCTCCTGACTGAAGTCTTCCTGAAACTGATCCCCCAACCTGAATTGCATTATTTATGGTGCTTCCTCATGTAAATCTAAGACATATAAGATAAGCATTCAAAAACATTCATTTTCGAGTAGAAATTACTATGAGTCTCTGGAGAAAATACTCAAAGGCTTCCCTTGGAAGTGGTTTTGTAAATATGTCTGGCACTTGTTCTATTGTGCCCACATATTCAACTTTGATGTTCTTCTCTACAACCTGTTCCCATAGAAATTGATACTTTATTGGAATGTGCTTCGTCTTGGAGTTCATCACCGGGTTCTTTGAGATATTGATGGAACTTATATTATCACAATAGATTGGAATGGGCTCATCATACTCAACCTGTATATCTATCAAATTTTGTTTCATCCATAGAACATGAGTACAACATTCTGCTGCTACAATATACTCTACTTCGACTGTATATAAAGATATAGATGATTGTTTCTTGCTTATCCAAGATACTAAACATTCACCCAAGTAGAACGTTGCTCCATTGGTGCTTTTTCGGTCATCAATGTAACCTTCCCAATCTGCATCTGTGTAAGAAAAAAGTGATAGATCCTTTCCATTTGGATACCATAATCCAAACTCTTATGTTCCTTTGAGATATCTGAAAATCCTTTTCACTTCTAATACATGTGATTCCTTTGGTGCTGCTTGAAATCATGTCACCTATCAAACTTCTTGCATTACATCTGTTCTTGATGTTGTCACATATAGTAAGATACCAATCATTGACCTATATTGCCTCTAGTTTGTAGACTTTGAATCATCATCTTTGCTCAACTTGCAATTGGTTTTCATTGGAGTGGTAACTAGTTTGCAATCTTCCATTCTGAACCTCTTTAGCATTTCTATGATATAGTTAGTTTGAGAAATAAAAATTCCTTGGTTGCTTTGATGTATCTGAAAACCCAGAAAGAAGGATATGTATCCAATTAATGACATTTCAAATTCATTTTGCATATCCTTTTCAAATTTATGGCTTAACCTGTCATCAGTACTTCCAAAAATAATATCATCAATATAAAATTTAATTAATAAAATACCATCTTGAGTTACCTTGATGTAGAGGTTATTGTTTGCACTTCCTTTTCTGAACCCTATCTGTTGTAGATATTTATCTAGTCTAGAGTACCATTCTCTAGGAACGAGTTGTTCAATGTAGATTTCTTCTTCAATTTCCCCGTTCAGAAAAGATGATTTCGTGTTCATATCTGTCCATACTATTCAAGACTCTGCTACACAATTGTCCATAAATTTGACTCATATGTCATTGTACTATCATGAAGTACTACTACAACTGATTAATCTATCATATTGTACTTCTGATAATTGAATGCATTTAATATGTCTATTCAAATTCTACAAGTTGCTTGAAGGATGGTTCTCTGGTCTGTCTCAACTACCGAATAGACTCCCCTTATCTATTATTCATATTATCTAGGAGTCTCTAAGTCAGATGGCTTAGAACAATTCCTTCTCTGAAGTGTATTCATAATCATCTTCATTAGTAGATTCATCATCTCTATGATCTATGACTTCTTTCTTTTTGTCTATGGATTCATCTTTCACTGTAGTGCCTAAAAGTACAATATCTTGAACATGTTCCTTATTCACATGTCCTTCTTTTATTTCAGTTATTTTCTAAATCTTTCTATATCTGACATCTTTCTTTTTCTCTATAGAACTTTCTTCATCTCATTTTATTTCCAATATTGCAATCTCTGGAACCTAGTCTTTGTTCACATGTTCTTCGTGTTTTGAACAACCACTGTCAACATACCAGCCACGCTTCTTCTACTTAGCTTGTAGAGCGAGTGTGAATTCTTGATTTCTATATCGATTCTTCTTTCTTATCCATGTTCTCTTATGAGGCTCTTGTCTGTGATTGTTGTTGTTCTGTTGTGGTTCTCTGGGAGGGACCATCATTCTACAATATTTGGCCATGTGTCCAAAGTTATTGCACTTATAGCATTCCACTTTAGTTCTCAATGATTCAAACTTGTTGTAACGTATTCTCTGTGTTTCAATGGACCTTCTTGGATAACCATTTTGTGTATGACTTTCGAAGTTGTTTATGTTCTTACTATTAGCTATGCAATTTACAGCTTTATGTACAAAGTTATTGCATGCATAACATAAACCCATAAACATAGTTTGATACCTAAGAGTTGAAGATATTATGAAAGGACTTACTCTTATGAATATTTCTTCTTCTTGAGTCCTATTTGTTTATGTCGATCATTGATTATGAAATCTGAATCTTCTTGGTGGAGGAGTGTCCCTGTAATCTTCCTTGTAGGTCTTCCTATCCCCTTTGATTATTTCTACATAACTTTTTCGATATGTTTCATGTTCTATTTCTTTGGAACTTGATCCCTTTTCTGTATGATTGTATCCAAGTACATACTTTTCATGATTAGGCCTTTGACTACTGATAATTTCATTCAAAACTTTTGAGTTTTTCTTCATATTTTTCTTTTGAAGATCCTTTCTCAATGTGACAATCTCTGCTTCCAAATTTCCAATGATCGTATCTCTTTCTTCTAACTGTTCTTTGAGTGCTCATTCAATTATTTTATATTCTTCTATTTGAACCTTCAATTCTGTGATAATTTACTCTAGTTCTTGAGTGTCTTCCTTCTTGTCTAGTTCTACTTGTAGCTTCTTGTTTTTCCTCTTTTCTCTTGTTATAACTTCTATGGCAGTCAACAATTCTTCTCAGTAGTCAACTTCTGCCTCTTCATATTCTTTTTCAGTGTCCTGTTTATCAGATTCTTCTACTGCCATGAATAGAAATATTTTTGTCTCACTGTCACTGACTTCATCTTCATCCGATGAAGAGATGTCTTCTTTGGTCCATAAGATTTTCCTGAAAATTTTCTTTATGGTTCCTTTGCCTTTATATGTTTGTTTTCTATTTGAGTAATCTTCATCATTCCCCTTATTTTTCTTATGAGGACATTTTTTTAGTAAAATGACCAATACCATCACAATTAAAACAAATCAATGGAAGGTTACCTTATATCTATCATTGGTTCCCTTGTTCAATCTCTTAACAAAATTGGTCATTTCTTGATCATCTTCTGAGATGTCATTGCTGCTGCTATGTTTTTCTTTTTGCTTTGAAATTTTGGATGCTTTGAAAGCTACTTCTTTTATATCTGGATTTTCGTGTTCATTTCTCATTTCATATGCTGTGAATATTCCATGTAGCTTTTCCATGCTTATTGAGTCTATATCTTCTCTTTCTTCTAGTTTTGATATCTTAGGATCAAATATCATAGGAAGAGATCTTAGTACCTTTTGTACAATTACAAATTCTTTAATTTCTTCTCCCAATCCTATGATTTCATTTATTGTTTCATCGACTCGTAAGAAGTAAGCTACAATACTATCATCTTCCTTCATGTTTAGTTGTTCGAACTAACCTCTGTAGGTTTGAATCTTTGCTTCTTTGACTTTTGAATCTCCTTCATAAATATTTTGAAGTTTTCTCCAAATATCTTTAGTGGATTTACAATGCATAAATTTGGTGTATACTGATTCACCAAGACCATTCAGAAGTTATTTTTACCAAGTTTTATTACTCTTTCACTTGTTGGAGGAATTGTTGGTTATTTGTATCCATCTACTATAGATTTCCAAATTTCAAATCACTGTGCATGTACATATGTTTTCATCCTTCTACTCTAGAATGCATACTTTTGTCCATCAAAATGTGGTATTCCATGTGTATACATATTGTTTCTCTCCATGATCTACCTTTTAGTGGTTAAATAGATTCTTGAAGGAATCGAATCTGATACCAATTGTTGGATTACTGAGAGGTGGGTGAATCAATAATAGATAAATAATCATTTTTAACCAAAAAACGAAAGTGTTAAATACACTTTGAGTTATAGTACACTCATCACTTCACTTTATTATTTACCTTCTAAAATCTATTAAACCACTTTGACTATTTTAACCTTTTGGGGATTCTAGATGACTCATGAGGGTTCTCCAACTTCACATGGCCATAACTCTCTAACTGTGATGAGTTATGTGACATTAAACATATCACTGGAAATGACATGACATGTACTACCCATCCATAATAGTCTTACCTTCAAATATATTAAAACTCATACCATTATACATCAAACAAAATTGGGTCCATTACCCAAACCTTTGTGATATCGCAATTCACTACCATACTTTCTTCAAGGGTTGACATCAATGAAAAACAACCTAATAATCAACAAATTACATATATACACAACATATCCTCCAAAATTTGGTTTGTTCTTTCTATTTTCTTCTGTGTCTTAGGGTGATGTGTGGTACTAAAGTTCATTTTTGTTCCCAAAGCCTCTTCGAAACTGCTCCAAAATCATCCTATAAACACGGATCCTTGATCGGATATGATCTTTCTTGGTACACCATGTAATATCACAATCTCACTTACAAATACTCTAGATATGTATGGCACCTGATACGTCATGTGTACAAGAATAAAGTGTTCACTATTTGTCAGAGTGTCAACTACCATGAAAATTGAATTGCGTCTCCTTGCCCTCAGTGGAAAACCAACAATAAAGTCCATAGAAATGACCTCCCATTTTGATTCTGGAATAACGTTTGGCTGTAATAATCTGGTCGGATGTTTATTTTCAACTTTCACTGGTTGATATTCTAGACATCTCACCACGTAACTAACAATGTCTTCTTTCATTTCCTTCAATAAGAATAAAGGCTTAAGGTCCTCCTTCATCTTCGTGACTCCTGGATGAGCCATGTATATTGCTCGATGCACTTCAATTAAGATCAAACTTCTTAATTCATCATTAGACGATACGTAAATTTTGTTGTTATACCTCAACAATCTACCATTGTCTAATGTATACCCTTCAAACTTTGGTACCGTCATATTATCTTGTCCAATATTATCCTTAACTTCCTTGTACCAATCATCGTCTATCTGTAAAGATATAATATTTTCTTGAAGATTCATCTTAAGAGGTATTATCGAGAATATGTGTGGTCTACAAGTCAACACATATTCCACTTTGATCATCGTTCCTTTAATGTAAGTAATCTCAAAATCGTATTCGCTAAGTAATTCTGACCAATGCCTTTGTTGCGCATTCAAGTTAATTTGTGTAAATACATGTTGCAATTCACAATGATCTATGTTTAATTAGAATTTTTATCCAATTATATAGTGTCTCCAAACTCTCAAGTCATAAACAATTTCCAATAACTCCAACTCATGCGTTGCGTAGTTCTCCTCATGCTTTCTCAATTTCCTTGAAATGTAAGCGATCATTCGACCATTTTGCATCAAAACTCCACCTAAACCTTCCTTGGATGCGTCTGTGCATACCAATAATTCCTTATCCATGTCAGGGACTTTTAGTATTGGTGTTGTCGTCAACAAATCCTTGAGCCATTAAAATTCTTCTGCACATTTCTCGGTCCATACAAACCTCTTATTTTTCTTCTCTAATTCTGTGATTGGATTTGCTATATTTGAAAAACCTTCGACGAATCATCAGTAATATCCTTCTTAACCCATAAATATGCATACTTATTGTACATTTTTTAGTGTAGGCCATTCCATAATAGCCTCTACTTTCATTGGATCCACAATGATACCTTCACCAAATATGATATGTCCCATGTAATGAATCTTCAATTGTTAAAAAGAACATTTCAATACATTCCTGTACAATTTGTTTTCTCATAGACACTATAGTACCAATCTTAAATGTTCATCATGTTCTTCTTTCATCCGAGAATAAATCAATATGTCATCAATAAATACTTGAACAAACTTGTCCAAGTATTCACAGAACACCCCATTCATCAAGCTCATGAATACTCCCGAGTCGTCTTTCATTTGAAATGGTAAAACTGTAAACTCATAGTGTTTGAATCTTGTCTTAAATGTGATATTAGGGATATCTTCCTCTTTAATTCGTAACTGGTGATATCCTGATATCAACTCAATCTTTGAAAAGACCGTTGTGCCTTTCATCTGATCAAACAAATCATCTATTATTGGAAACATATATTGGTTCTTGATCATCATTTTTTTCAATTGACGATAGTCAATACAAAGTCTCCATGATCCATCCTTCTTTCTTACAAAAATAACTGGCACATCCCAAGGTGACACACTTGGACGTATGAGTCCCAAGTCCAATAATTCCTTCAATTTCATTTTCAACTCCTGTAATTCAGGCATTGACATCTGATATGGCATTGTTGCTATAGTTTCAGTTCCGGGATTCAATTCTATTGTAAACTCCAACTCTCGTTCAGGAAGTAAAACTGGTAACTCTTCTAGAAGCACGTCTGCAAACTCTTGTAATACATGAAGGTTTTCCAATCCTTTCACCTCACCCTTTTCATTTAGCTCTAAGATTTCATACAAATAACATCCCTTGTGCATGCTATTCTGTAGCTATAGGAAATAAATGAACCTCAAGGACACCCCTTGGTTCCTTCCTATAATCACTCTACTTTGTCCCAAATCATCTATCAAACTTAACCATTTTGTCTTACAGTTGAGTATCGCATCATGCGATTCCAACCATTCCATACCAATCACTATGTCATAATATCCTAAAATCATGACATATAGGTTGGCCTTTGCTACAAAATCTCCCAAGTTAATACTATAGTCCGTAACCTTTCCTTCGAACTTTTTTTTGGCACCTAGAGCCATTTCTACGTATCTGAACTCATTTTTCTAGACTTCCCTTACCTTAATTCTATTTAGCGTTGCACCAGAGATAAATCTCTTTGTAGCACATGGATCTATCAAAATACTAAAATTTTGGTCAATGATTGTACCTGAAGTCTCAAGAATAGTGGACTGGTGCTTGGCCTAGCAGTTATTCACCATTGCATGAATCTTGTGATCCTTGCCCAAGTATCCAACTATAGTGGTTCCTAATGATCCATCCGCTCTATCCTTCTCAATCAGATAGTATCATTGGTAATGTGTCTCTCCACATGTCCAACATCTGGTCTTCAGTCCGATACTCCCGGTCCCCGAAATAGAAGTTGTTGTCTTAGTAGTCTATGATCTTGGTTTGTTCTACTGAATAGGCCTAAACTGTTGATGTTGTGGGCGATGTTGTTGTTGATGCAATGGTCCCTTATAAGGATTCCTCTGTTGAGGATTCTATCATCATAGTGTCGTGAACATAGGTCCTCTATACGTATCTCGATGCCTTGAAGTCGGTCTGGCTAGTGTCTAATGTTGTTGTGCCCACTATTGTTCCTAAGTCTGTACTTAAGGCTCAAAAGTACAGTGTCAAGGCATCCGAAAGTAAGTGAAAGATGGGTAAGAGGGTAACGTCAACCTTCGATAAAGGAAACTAGGGAATATTTCTATGTTGGCGTTGTATAGCTTCCAACTTCTCTTGATTCATTATATATTGTTCAATGGCTACCCATGAATGTTCAAGTTCCTCCCGGTTATTAGCAGTTTTAAGGATTATGTCAAAAAGGTTTAAAGCAATATGCGTTTGATTAGATAGTCCGGGTTCGATATTAGGCTATGTTGCTGCAGGGACAGTCATTGAGGAACAGTAAGAGTAGGAAATGATTCAAAGAAAGATTAAAGGTTGTCTCTATTTGGTCGAATTAAAGAGAATTTTTTGCTTTTTAAGAATAAAATAGGAATGCAAATTGAAGGCTCTTTCCCGTAACTGTATTATATTCTAATATAAGGGTGTGAGGTGAGAGAAAAACATTTATCTGCATATAACGCAAGGTTCCTATCAAAGAGAAAACTCACATATAAACAGAAGAGGAAATTAGTGATGAAATAACTAACATAGAAAAAATAGATGTAGAATTCTGTAAGTGCAGATTGGTCTTACACCCACTGATAGCTGGTGCAGAGGAAAGACAATAACCAATTATAGAAAAATGAAATACTTTCGTTATAGTAGTGGTCGTACTAAAGTATAACGGAACACATCAATTATGAATAATGGAATGAAATGAAACATGAAACACGAAGAAACAAACTTGTAACACAGTCTTGATAGAATCGAGAATATCCAGATTTTCTTATATTAACTTCTCGAATGAAAAAAATCTACTACAATCGACACCAAAAAAGGTCCAGCCCTGTTTATTTCTTTCTGAGATATATTTATACAATTTTACAGATCAGTTAGAAACTCAATGGTTACACAAATTCAGTTACAACCGAGAGGAGCACAATCACTCCCTTTCTCCTCCTCTATCTTCACTTGGTGCTAGGTGCTCATCTTCGCATGGATTCGGTGTAGGCGATACATCTTTCCACAAACTGAGATACGAGCTGCGAATGTTTCGCTTGACAGCTAGCCTCGGCAAAGTAACATTCTCGGGCTAACTGTTGCATCTTGTCCACCATTTGTGCATCGACGATGTCAAGGGCACTTAGTTGCGTGCTGGGTTTGATCAGATGCTTATCAACTTTGGCCATGTCCACCATATCCATCTAAGAGATGTCGATTGAATCTCTCTCATCCTTTTCCTTAAGATCAAGTGAGATCTGTTCCACATTTATTTGCATCAATGCTTCTGCATTGCCTCGGCTATCAATATCCAACAGCTCGCCATCTATGGAGTTAAAAGATTCTTCTAAAGAGTGGGTTTCCTTTTGGACTTGTTCCTTTTCAAGGGAAATGTTATGCTCCCAATATTTCAATAGAATATTGCCTCTAGTTTGTCCAGGGATGGCAAGCCCAGGAGCGTCTACCGAAACCCTGTTATTTGTGGCAATTACTGCATCCTAGAAAGCGACCTGAGCCACTTTGGCCTCCCTTTCCCTGGCAGTCAGGTTCTCGGAAATCCGATGCATCAATAGGCAATCCTCTCGAATCACTCCCGCTTTGGCTAGTAAATTTTGTTGTGCAGAAGAGATCCTGCTCTGAATCTCGATCGCTCAGGATTTAAACCCCTCGACATCGATCACCCTATTTTCAGTGACCTCTACCTGAGCCTGCAGCTCTGCGATCATAGTCCTCTGCTGACCTACCTGTATCCGACCATCTTGGATCACTAGATGTGCTTGCTCCAGCTTGGCTTTGAGCACTTCTATTTCATTTCTATCAGCTAGTCAGGCCAGTTCTATCTCCCCGCTACCCCGACCTTTAGCATTTTATGTGGCCGAAGCTACTCTGGCTTCGAGAGTCTTGATTAGGTGATTTTTTCTTTTGAGCTGGTTTTTCAACAATCCGACCAAAAATTGATTCACAGAAGCATACTCTCCTAGCGTTCCCGCGATCTCCATGCTGAATTGTTCATTCTTCTTGTTCTTTCCATTGGTCATAACTTTGAATTTTTTAGCGGTCGATTCTCCCTCCTGGTAGAATTCCCTTTTCACCACTACTTTCCTCTTTTTTTCAATGAAGAACTTGTTTGGAGGAAGTTCTTTTGCTCTGATAGGCCTCATTTCCTCATTTAAAATCCATCCTTCTTCTATATTTCCTTGCGCCGACTACAAGGGGGTAACAGAAGTGATGGGTTCCTCGATTTTTTTTGCTGCCTTTCCTGGGGTGACGACCGGGTCCTGCTTCTTCGGAGGTTCAGGGGTATTCGTCTTTGTTTTCGATTTATGTTCCTCTGCTTTGGGCTTCTTCATTTGCTTCCCATAATCCTGGCTTGTTTCCGAGCTGGGAGTTGCATCTTTGGGGCCTTCATCATCCTTCGATTCTGTCTTAGAAACGTCTGGGCTCACTCCTCACAACACAGCGGGAAGACAACTTCATCTGTGTTCCTGAAATTTCAATACAAAGGTCATGTCTTTGGGTGCTAAAGATCAAATCTGAGCTAGCACTTCCTCATAAGACCTCGCCCCTCGGAAAATGTCATCCGGGGGTGAAAAATCGTGTTCAAACCTCTTCAGCCCACAATTTGATAAATGGTTGCTCATAATTTTTTGAGGATCATGTCTTTTATACTCAATGGAGACCAAACTCAGGTCTTCCAGGGCTGCAGCCTCAGCTTTGGCATGCCCGAAATCCAATAAAGAATAAGAATTTAGCTGAACGGGGAAAAATGGCCATACCTTCTTTGAATATGCTTTGAGTTCTTTACTCACCCCACCAATCACTGTTTGTCAGGCGATCTCGCGACAAGCCAGCTTGTCGGGGATGAACAGTGGTAGTGCAAGTGGGGGAACAACAGCTCCGAACACTCTGAAGTAGGAAAACTCTGCTTCTACGTACCAGTCCACTATACCACTCAGATTTGCAGCAATGTTGTCTGAGATACGAGGTGGTGGGTGACCAAAAATGGAGATGTGCAGAGGCACCATCACCCAGTTGAAAATTTCGTAAATGAATTTGTCCACTTTATTCCCCCACAGTTTGTCGTGATACTCATGTACAGGTTTTTCTTGGGCTGGATTCCAAGCCCAGCTCATCAAAGGGAATGGTGTCATGGAACATACCACCTCCATGATATATGCAGACATGAAAAATGAGGACAGTCTCCCGCTTTCCCTCTGCTCCCGATACTCTGTGACCCGGTTGGCCAAACTGTCCGAGAGTATCTTTGCCCAATTAAACGAGCAACCTTCTGCGACCAAGAACATGAGAGGCACCGACGCAATGTAGAAATGAGATGTGTCCTCCCTTCCGAATAGTTAGCATGTCATCATTGCCACATACTTATACTATGGCTTCGGCGAAGCGATTGAATAAACGCCCTAGTCATTTGCTCTGAATTTCATGGAGCGTGAATCCCAATCCTTTATCAAACCGGGCATGGTTTTGTCATATTGAGTGCACTCCTTCTCTTTGAATCCCTCCAGGAATTCAGCATCATACGTGTATTCAGATGTTGTCGGGAGCTTATACATGGTTTGGATGTGCTCCGGTCTAAAAGTACCGACCGTGACCCGTTGGTCGTTCATGATAGTTTTGGTGGGTAGGTCTATGTGATCCAATGCCCATCGGATCATATCATAATATGGGAGCAACCGTGGTCTGGTTGCTACCCGGTGCATTCTGGATTGCACAACTATCTTGTATTTGGTGTTCAGGTCGTCCCTTTCGTTGTCGTCGGAGTCTAAATAATTCACCAACTCAGATTGCAGAATATCTGAAACAAACGACCAGCTAGGAACCAAGTCAACACTCCAGGGTGAAGTGTCAGAGACATTATCTGAGCCTTGCCCTGCAACCTTGACATTCTCCTTTGCTTCTTTCCATGGAGCCATAGTTGAAACTTGCATTTTCTCCCTTCTGCGATAGACCTGTGTATACATGCAGAAATTAGTTCACTCGGAAAATGACGAGCTCTGTGCGCTTATGAATTTTTTTTTCATTATAATAAAATGAAACTCCTGTATATATTTGAAAAATCTGTACTTTTCGAAATAAGTCTGTCAAATCGCAATTAGAAACAAATTTATTGCGTAAAAATCTGATCTTATTATTCATGGATTCACTCTAATTCTCCATTAATGTCATCAATGTTTGGCGATCTGACGGTCAGTTGGAGTAGGGAGAGGGATGGCTACCTAGGGAAATGTGCTGGCCTCGGGGCGTGGGATATATTTTTCCTTATCAAATTTTACTACTTTTTATCAATTCCTCGTTGTTCGCTACTTCGTGGATTTTCTTTTAACATTTTGAGTCCCCAACTCGCGAGATCGCGAGGACCGACTTTGGCTTAATTAAGAGTAATTGTGCTTTGGAGCAATCATTAATTTTATAATCCATTTATTTGCCATATCGCCACTCGGAACTTCGAAGGAAAGTTTCTGGGAGATTGGTATGCCGAGTCGCGAAACCGTGAGATGGGGATAATTAAGGCTCAATTTAGGGGAAGAAAATCTTAGATTAGGTGACTAATTAATCTTGCTATAATTACATCGTGACTTCGTGAGTCGGGGTTTTAGACGCCATAACTTTCAAAAAGATAGTGTCGAGTGGAGAGACGTCGAGAACAGATTTAACCAAGGTTAGCTTTTTTCCTTTAATTCTTGACCAGGGTTATCACAAAAGTACCTCATGTTCTAGGCTCTCAGGGCCGTAAAAATAAAAACTTGGGTTTGACGAATGCCGAGGCGCAAAAACCCAAAGACGTCAAATCATGAGTTAAAATATTTTACCCTAGTTAATGTCTCGGGCAAAAATTGAAAACGACTTCGTCGTTTCGTGACTCGGGACGTGTGAACTCAAGGATTAAAGTATCTAATTTGCGAGATCCCGAAATAAAACAAAAAGAGCGATCAATCTTACGAAAGTGAACTTGTTTTGAGGGTAGAGAAAGCATCACTGCTTAATCGACAAGGTTGCAGAGCTTTCAAAGTTTCGCGGGGGGTGGTGGGGGAAATCAAAAGGCCATCTTTAGAATTTTAAGTATCCAAAATGAAAATTGTGACGAGTTAAAAGACAAGGGCGGCTCCAACATAGGCTCCAACTAGGGATCTCACCTTCCTGTGAGGCGAGAAGAACAGTAGACCATGTGCCAATATTGGGTAAATGGAGTCATAAGCTAAAACAAGCGGAAAAAATTCAAGGAAAAGGATAGAAGGGGGGAAAAGACTTCGTTTTTTACCTCGAGAAGTTTTTTCAAACTCAGATACTCTTTCCAAACACGGCTGTAGTCCCTTTCACAATTTTCCCTTTCCCACTACTAACTTTGGGGATGTTTTAAGACAGTCAAAACGACCCTAGGAGATTCAACAGATCTTGTGATTCTCAGCTTGCATCAAAAGAATGATATTATATATTTTTAAATCGGGAAATCCCGTCTGAATTTGGGGTGTTGATCAAGTTTTTAGAAAGCATTAGTTGCCAGAGTATAGTTATATTCATGTATAACAATCTTACAGATATCTCAGAGATTGCTTCACTGCTAGCGAGCCTATTCAGTACCCCGGTGAAGTTGTCTGGCCCCTCTCACTGAATTTCCTTTCACCACTTCGGAAAATATTTATGCATTTAAACGCTGAGACGAGGGCAATCATTTCTGAATTTCCTTTCATCATCTTCCTGGACTAGGTGGGGGCAATCATTTCTGAATTTTCTTTCACCACCTGTCTTATAATTTACTTTTAAAGCACGAAGATGGGGGCAATCAGTTTGTATCAGGGCTGATATCTGTGTAATATTTTGTATCAGAGGTCTGTCAAATTATTTTGATTACTCGGTATCAATCTTCCTTTGACCTTCACAACACCTTCGTTCTTAGGGAGACAGGGGAAAATAATAATTTTTTAAGGGGCATCCTGTTCGAGCAAGCTTTGATTCTTCCGAAGTTGTTGAAAAACCTATGAAAGTTAGGATCGCTCTAAATGTTCCTTCTCTTAGCAGGAGATCAAGTAGTTGTGAAGACCAGCTTTCCTATCAAGATCTGTTTTGAAACCCCTGAGGTTTAAAACGAAATATTTTTATCCCTTCGCAATAACTCGGGAAAACGGTGACTTGCTAAAAGTTATACCCGAAGATAGACAGGATACAAAGCAACGATTCATTAACTGAAAATAAGGGGGTCGAAACAACTCGAGACTGACTCTTGTAGATAAATTCGGGAATAGTTTATTTCAACTACCCATTTTTGATTTAGTGTATCATTCAACTTATTTTAAAACAAAAATTATCAAACCAAGCAATGATCCTCCTATCTAACATTTTGTATTTCTGTTTGAAAGATGTTACCTTGATTTCCCTTAACAGTCTTCATAACATATGTTTTTGAGAAAGTTTTTTTTTACCTTTTTATTTCATTTTCTTTGCGCAATACGAAACTATTTTAGGTATCACCTATTTTATGCCGCTCTATTTCTGACACCGACCTGCAAATTACTTTTCCTGCTAGTTTCGTCTGTAGCTGGAATCTTGTAAAAACCAAATGCAAATCTTATTGGAAATGTGTCGAGAGTTTAGGAACCAAAACCGAAAATTAAAAGCAAATGTTCAAATGAAAATATATGTATGTACAAAACATGAAATTTATTTATTTACGATTTTTTTTTTTTTGTACAAGTGTTATGTCATGTAATGTTTCAGGTATCACTTGTTGACAGGGGCGCTAAGGACTTCTTCGTCTATATTTTCCAGAAGAAAGGAATTTTTCCCTTCTGGAGCCGAGACCCTAAATGGTCCATACCAAAGGTGGTCAAATTTTCTATGCTTCGCGGCTTCTTCCCTTCTCATATCCCATCTTAATACTAAGTCGCCTGGGAGGAATTATATGTCTTTTGCCTTGAGGTCGAACAATGCTTTCATATCATCCTAGTACTTCTACATTTTCTCATCAACCTCCACTCTATGTTGTTGAACCTCTATCAGCTGGTTAATTCTCCTGGTTACATGATTGGGTTCTTCATTCTGATCCTGCCATAATTTCATTACTGGCAATGCTAAGTTTATAGGTAGAACTGCCTCTGTCCCATAAACCATTTGAAATGGCGAAATGTCGATAGACCTTTTAGTGCTGATGCGGTTTGCCCACAATGCGTACTTCAAGTGCACATGCCAGGACCTTTTATTTTCATTCAGTACTTTCTTGATTATGTTTACCAGGTTCTTGTTGGATGATTCAGCCAGCCCATTTCCCTAGGGGTAATAAGCAGTGGAATGGCCGAGAACGATATTGTACTTCTGACAGAAGCTGATCATAGCCATGGACTTGAAGGCCTGGGCATTGTCGGTAACAATCTTTCGGGGACACCCGAATCTTGACAAGATATTATCTTCCAAGAAGTTGATCACCACCGAGTCTGTTGCCCTTTTGGTTGGAATGGCTTCCACCCACTTTGTAAAATAATCTGTGGCTGTTAAGATCCACTTATGTTGAGCACTAGAATGGGGATTAATTTCCCCTATGAAATCTAGTCCCCATTGTTGAAATGGGGCTTCAGTTTTGACTGGAACGAGTGGTAGTGCACGGAGTTTCTGTTTACCAGTGAATATTTGACACAGGTTGCAGGCACGCACTTTAGCATTGACGTCCAAAAATAGTTTCGGCCAATAGTATCCGGCCCTCAAGATCTTGTAGGTTGTGGATCTCCATGCACAGTGACCTCCACAGACTCCTTCATGAAATTCTTCTATAACCCGTGGAGTTTTCGACTCAACCAAACAGACTAGTAGGAACCCGACTGGATCCTTGCAATATAATTGATTTTCGGCGATGCAATATTTTACAGCATGGAGTTTTAAAGTTCTGCATTTGGTTGGTGATAGTTCATTTGGACATTTCAGGTTTAACAAGTAAAACACTATGTCTTTATACCAGCCTAACGATATGAACTTTTCTTCGACCTTGCTTGGATCTGTCTGGTCATCCGGCTCGTGCAGGTGTGCGTCTCCGTCTTCCCCTTGGAGGCAATTAATATCAAGAGCTCTAATATTTGACTCAACCAAGAGTTTGGCCAGACCCTGCCCCTTTATCAATTTAGTTGGCTTGACTTCCAGATTGAATTCTTGTATTTTAGCGAGCCAGTGCCCTCGTTTTCCGTCACTATCTGGCTCTACCAATATATCTTTCACAACACTGGTTGGCACATACGTGATAATTTTTGAATGCAGTACATAGGTTCTGAATGCTTTTAGCGCTTTCACCATTGCATACGCCTGTTTTTATATTATGTCATACTTTAGTTTGGTGTCTCTAAGGCTCTTGCTAAAAAATGCGATCGGCCGTTTGAAGCCTTCGTCATCCTTTTGCAAGAGCACCGCGGCGATAGTATGTTCAGAAGAAAACGAGAAGATGAGGAAAACTTTCAAGTAATCTGGGCTTGCTAACATAGGTGCCTCGCTGATGAATTTTTTAATATGCGTGAACGATGATTTAGCCTCGGTCATCCAATTTACTCTGCTATCTTTCTTCAACATTCTTGTGATCAATTTGACAATCTCAGCAAAATTTGGGATAAACCTTCGTAAAAAAATTATTGTACCTAATAAAGATTGAATTTCTTTTACGTTTCTGGGAATATTTATAGTTTCTATTGCTTCAATCCTCTTAGAATCAATCCTCATCCCATCCTTAGATATGATATGCCCCAAAAGCTTACCTTCCCGCATAGCGAAATGTGATTTCTTTGGGTTCAAAGACAGACCATACCTGCAACACTTTTCAAAAGTCTGTTTTAGATGGATCAAATGTTCTTCATCGGTTTTAGAGAAAACCGTCAAATCGTCGAGGTAGATGACTACGAACTTGTCTCTTTCTCCCATGAAATCAATGCCCATAGCGTGCTAGAATGTAGCTCCTGCATTCATCAAACCAAACGACATTTTGTCATACATGAATGTACCCCATGGTGTGGTGAAAGAAGTTTTTTCTCGGTCTTGCTCGTTCATGGAGATTTGGTTATATCCAGAGAACCCATCTATCATAGACATTTGATTTTCTCTGACTACCTTTTCTAGAACATGGTCCATTTTGGGGAGCAGATAATTATCCTTAAGGGAAGACTTATTCAAGTTTCGAAAATCTACACACAGTCTGATTTCTCCGTTCTTTTTCCTAACCGGGACCAAATTTACCACCCAGTCTGAGTACCTCATAGGTACGATATATTCGCATTTAAAAGCTTCTTAACTTCCTTTTCAATCACGGGCAACAAAATGGGGTTAATTTGCCTAAGCTTTTGCCTAAACGGCTTGACCCCGGGTTTCAAAGGTATCTTGTGCTCAATTATGGAAGTGTCATACATTCTAAGCTCATCATAGGACCAGGCAAAAACATCTTTGTACTGTTTGAGTAGGTCTCTGTACTGGACTTTTACCTTGGGAGGGAGGAACTTAGATATCTTTACTATCCTGGATTCTTTTTCAGTTCCTATATCGCAGTCCTCCACTTCTTCCGGTTGGGGCTGCAAAGTGGATTTCACAGGTATGTCATTCTGATCGAAAAGTATTTCTAAAGGAATTAAGCCTTTTGGAATTTGGTTTCTTTTAAGGACCAACATACGATGATCCGCTATTTTTTCTCGGAAGGTTTCAGGATCTTCTCCTTCTTGCATAATCCACATCGGGTAATTTTGATTCTCTTGGCCTGGATGAGTTTCAGAGAAATCACCTACTGCTATAAGAAATTTTTGGATTTGTTCGTCATCTTCAAAGACTTTCCAGTGTCAGATATTATCTGGTATAGAGGGTTTGTATCCGATTTCAATGTGATATTTCAGTTTGACGTTCGTGGGAGGAGATAAGGTTGAAGCTGCCTTGGCCAATGTGTCAGCATGTAGATTCTCTGCGCGAGGGATAAAATGGACTTTTACAGATGAGAAAAAGTTCTCCATCAAATCCCAAGCACAATTTCTGTAGGTTCTTAGTCTGGGATGCTTGGCTAGGTATTGTCGGTTTATTTGTTTAACTATTAGCTCTGCAACACCATAAACTTCCAGGTTATTTATATTTATCCTTTTTGCAGCCTCTAATCCTAAAATCAATGCTTCATATTCACATACGTTATTAGTGTAATCTATGTCCCACTGCAGTTGGTAAGACAAAGGAACAATGAACTTACCTTCGGGAGCCACTAAGAGCACTCCCGCACCTGCCCCTTCAGAACATAATGCACCATCGAAATACATTTTCCAAACTCTGGTGTTACTCAGATCTTCTGTCAAATGACTAGTCTCTTCTTGCTTCATATCGAGCTCCTCTGGACACCCATCCAAACCATCATCAAAAGACAAAATGCAATTCCTCAGATCTTGGTCTACAACGTAAATGGGAAAGTTATTTGGGTTTTGAGGGTCACTGACTGTATATGCTAATCTTGTTTCTCTGTACAAATGAGTGAACTAACCACCGAAAATAGGGATTGTGGCATATGTCATGTCCAACTGTAGAGAACCCCCCAACTTGGCTCCCCAATATCTAGATAGTAGCATGCCATATTTGGGGGGAATATCTGCGATAACCACATCCATCAAGATACTCTTGACCGGGACCCGAGCCAGGGTAACTACCAGATCTTTTATCATCCCCATACATTTAACCTTTCTTGAATTGAAAGAGTACAGATTTCCATAAGGTCTTGTGATCTGGAGACCCAACTTGTCCATTATAATCTTGGGCATAACATTATGAGAAGCCCCTGAGTCTAACGTATAATTATGCAGCAACTGATCATATACATTCAGGGTGATATAAAAGGAAGCAATGTGGTCTTTGGACCCTTCAAAATGAGGACCAAAGGTGATGTTAGGTCTGTCATCTTCCAGGTTTATAACATCAGACTGACTTTCTAGCTCATAGACACCCATTGCTTTGGTAATTTGCTTCCGGTAAGCAGGATTTTTTTCTAATTCTACCAAAGGAATCGGTATCTTAATTTTGTTTAACTCATTTTCAAAACTGAAAGATGTGTTTAGCTTGTCCGTTTCTTTGGTCGAGACTTCCAAATTTTTTATTTCCGACTTACTTGTCTAGATCGCTTTATCACTCGTGATCCTAGTTGAAGACGTAACTTTATCTACTGGTTCGGTTCCTTGTGTTTGAGTTCCAAATTTTTTCACCTCAGACTCTTGAGTGTTTTCTACCTTGGTTTTGTTGCTGGGTAACAAGGTCTCTTCTGAAGGAGGTTCATGAGCTCGACCCCTTTGAAGGATTCTCTTAGATTGATCCATTGAGGTGGGCCTATTTTTAGATCTTAGGTTGTACTTTGGTTGAAACTCAGCCATTATCATTTCTGTTTCTGGTTGAGATACACAGAGATCAGTGTGATCACCTTCTTCATCCTCATTATATGGTTGTGGGGTATTCAAAGATTTTTCATAGTCTTCATGAGTCAGATATGGCTGCGAACATTCATCACCAAAATTCGCGACTTCATCTTCCGAATCTCCGAAATCTCGGAGGTCGTTAGCTCCTATAAAATTTTCGTTTTTTAGTGGAGATTGTATTTTTTGATCTTCGTTCTTTATTTGTCTCTATTGATTTTTGTGATTTGGGTTTCTACCGAAGTCCTTTTTATTAGAAGAATCAGCTTTAACCTGGTCCAACTCCATCCTAGAGATTTTGTTGGACAGTTCTTTGATTATTCGGGCCATATCATCTACTCTGTCATCAGTGTATCTATTTGAGCCCAAAGGACCCGCTGGTTCCCTATAGCGTCTATTCTCACGGTTGACTATTTCTACTTTAGCCTTTAATTTACCTGAAGCCATCATATTAGATTCTATTTCGACAGCATCATCTTGCATTCTATTTAGGGTGGATCCTGTTATTTCTTGCAAAATTAGTGTGAAATCCGGATCAAAATCTCCCACGAAGGTTACTTTGGCTGAGGGTTCAGAGGGTTTAACTGCAGCTGGAATCTTATTATACAGTTTGTTGAATCTCAGAATAAATTCCATAACTGTTTCTGAGTTCTTTTTCTTTAGGGACCCAAACTCGGTAAGGTAATATAAGTGATCTTTTTGCTCTCCCCATTGTATGAGGAAAGCATCTTTCAAAACGTCATATGTCTGGATAGAAGCTGCAGGGAGGCTTCGAAACCAAGTCGGACCTGTCCTTCAAAGGTATGGAGAAGTAGTCTCGAATAGACATCTTCGTGCTCAATACCATAGACGTCTGCGAATTGGTCAAAGAAATTTATATGCTCGGCTGTGGTTAGATCTCCCTCCCCAATGAACTTAGGAAGATTTTTGATGTAGTTTTCAGGCAAATCATGGAGGGGGATGGGAAAAACTAGGGGAGCGTATCTCGTTGCTACCTTTGCGAATACTCTGGGAGGAGGGACTTGCCCTTGACCTCCACCTCCTCCTCCAGGAGCGCCTCCACCACCTCCTCCAACAACTGCCATCGACTCGGGAATAGAAAATGAGTATGTAACACACTCTTTGGAATCAGGCGATACCAGGAAGTTCTGTCGAAGAAAAGCTGGTATGTCAACTTTCGATAAACTTTCTAGAGGATCTTTTCCCTTGTGTATGGATGGGAAAGTCTGATGAATCTCACTCCTAACTTCAGGGCGGTTTGAAATCAGATCTTTGGTATCAAACAAAGGACTGCATGAAGTAGAAGGTTCTGAATGGCATTTAGTCTTTAAAGGTGGGTTTTTAGGCTTATAAACTGCAGCGGTTGGCTCAAACGAGCCTCTTGCCTTTAAAAAAATTTCGGGATCAGTAACAGGCGTAATCATATTGCCATCCGAGTTCTATCTGGTACTCTTTCTACCAGAAGCCAATTTATGTTTTCGTGGAGTCGCCAAGTGAAAGATTGAAAAATCCTTAAAACTGTGTGTACTCTATGTTCACTATCAAAGAGTCACACTTTCAACGAAATAAATGTCATTTTCCTAGGGAAAAATATTTTGTAACTTCACTCCCCGGCAATGGCGCCAGAAAGATGTTGTTCCTGAGTCTGTACTTAAGGCTCAAAAGTACAGTGTCAATGCATCTGAAAGTAGGTGAAAGATGGGTAAGAGGGTAATGTCAACCTTTGGTAAAGGAAACTAGGGAAGATTTCTATGTTGGCATTGTCTAGCTTCTAACTGCTCCTAAGTAGTTATATCTTGTTCAATGGCTGCCCATGAACATTCAAGTTCCTCCCGATTATTAGCGGTTTTAAGGATTATGTCAAAAAGGTTTAAAGCAATATGTGTTTGATTAGATAGTCTGGGTTCGATATTAGGCTGTGTTGCTGCAGGGACAGTCATTGAGGAATAGTAAGAGTAGGAAATGATTCAAAGAAAGATTAAACACTGTCTCTATTTGGTCGAATTAAAGAGAATTTTTTACTTTTTAAGAATAAAATAGGAATGCAAATTGAAGGCTCTTTCCCGTAACTATATTATATTCTAATATAAGGGTGTGAGGTGAGAGAAAAACATTTAGCTGCATATAACGCAAGGTTCCTATCAAAGAGAAAACTCACATATAAACAGAAGAGGAAATTAGTGATGAAATAACTGACATAGCAAAAATAGAAGTAGAACTCTGTAAGTGCAGATTGGTCTTACACCCGCTGATAGCTGGTGCAGAGGAAAGACAATAACCAATTATAGAAAAATGAAATCCTTTCGTTATAGTAGTGGTCATACTAAAGTATAATGAAACACATCAATTATGAATAATGGAATGAAATGAAACATGAAACACGAAGAAACAAACTTGTAACACAGTCTTGACGGAATCGAGAATCTCCAGATTTTCTTATATTAACTTTTCGAATCCAAAAACTCTACTACAATCGACACCAAAAAAGTTCCAACCCTATTTATTTCTTTCTAAGATATATTTATACAATTTTACAGATCAATTAGAAACTCAATGGTTACACAAATTCGGTTACAACCGAGAGGAGCGCAATCGCTCCCTTTCTCCTCCTCTATCTTCACTTGGTGCCATGTGCTCATCTTTGCGCGGATTCGGTGCAGGCGATACATCTTTCCACAAACTGAGATACGAGCTATGAAGGTTCCGCTTGACAGCTGGCCTCGGTGAAGTAAAATTCTCGGGCTAACTGTTGTAGCTTGTCCCCCATTTGTGCATCGACAATGTCAAGGGCACTTAGTTGTGTGCTGGGTTTGATCAAGTGCTTATCAACTTTGACCATTTCCACCGTATCCATCTGAGAGATGTCGGTTGAATCTCTCTCATCCTTTTCCTTCAGATCGAGTGTGATATGTTCCACATTTATTTGCATCAATGCTTCTACATCGCCTCGGCTGTCAATATCCAACAACTCGCCATCTATGGATTTAAAAGCTTCTTCTAAAGAGTGGGTTACCTTTTGGACTTGTTCCTTTCCAAGGGAAATATTATGCTCCCAATATTTCAATAGAATATTGCCTTTTGTTTGTTCAAGGATGGAAAGCCCAGGAGCATCTATCAAAACCCTATTATTTGTGGCAATTACTACATCCTGGAAAGCGACCCGAGCTACTTCGGCCTCCCTTTCCCTAGTAGTCAGGTTCTCGGAAATCCGATGCATCAACAGGAAATCCTCTCGAATCACTCCCACTTTGGCTAGTAAATTCTGTTGTGCAGAAGAGATCCTACTCTGAATCTCGATCGTTTGGGATTTAAACCCATCGACATCGATCACCCTATTTTCAGCGACCTCTACCTGAGCCTGCAGCTCTGCGATCATAATCCTCTGCTGACCCGCCTGTATCCGACCATCTCAGATCACTATATGTGCTTTCTCCAGCTTGGCTTTGAGCACTTCTATTTCATTTCTATCAACTAGTCGGGCCAGTTCTATCTCCCCACTCACCTGACCTTTAGCGTTTTCTGTGGCCGAAGCTACTCTGGCTTCGAGAGTCTTGATCAGGCGATTTTGTCTTTTGAGCTGGTTTTTCAACAATCTGACCGAAAATTGATTCGCAGAAGCATATGCTCCTAGCGTTCCCACGATCTCCATGGTGAATTGTTCATTCTTCTTGTTCTTTCCATCGGTCATAACTTTGAATTTTTTAGTGGTCGATTCTCCCTCCTGGTAGAATTCCCTTTTCACCACCGCTTTCCTCTTTTTGTCAAAGAAGAACTCATTTGGAGGAAGTTCTTCTGCTCTGATAGGCCTCAGTTCCTCATTTAAAATCCATCCTTCTTCTATATTTCCTTGCATCGACTGCAAGGGGGTAACTGAAGTGATGGGTTCCCCGATTTGTTTCGCTGCCTTTCCTGGGGTGACGACCGGGTCCTGCTTCTTTAGAGGTTCAGGGGTCTTCGTCTCAGTTTCTGTTTTATGTTCCTCTACTTCAGGCTTCTTCATTTTCTTCCCATCATCCTGGCTTGTTTCCGAGCCGGGAGTTGCATCTTTGGGGCCTTCGACATCCTTCGGTTCTATCTCAGAAATGCCCGGGCTCACTCCTCGCAACATAGCAGGAAGACAACTTCGTCTGTGTTCCTGAAATTTCAATACAGAGGCCATGTCTTTGGGTGCTAAAGATCGGATCCAAGCTAGCACTTCCTCATAAGACCTCACCCCTCGGAAAATGTCATGTGGGGGTGAAAAATCGTGTTCAAACCTCTTCAGTCGACAATTAACTAAATGGTTGCTCACAATTTTCTGAGGATCATGTCTTTTATACTCAATGGAGACCAAACTTAGGTCTTCCAGGGCTGCAGCCTCATCTTTGGCATGCTCGAAATCCAATAAAGAATAAGAATTTAGCCAAATGGGGAAAAACAACCATACCTTCTTTGAAGATTCTTTGAGTTCTTTACTCACCCTGCCAATCACTGTTTGTCGAGCCATCTCACGACAAGGTAGCTTGTCGGGGATGAACAGTGATAGTGTAAGCGGGGGAACAATAGCTCTAAACACTCTGAAGTAGGAAAACTCTGCTTCTACATACCAGTTTGCTATACCACTCAGATTTGCAACAATGTTGTCCAAGATACGAGGTGGCAGGTGACCAAAAATGGAGATGTGCAGAGGCACCATCACCCAGTTGAAAATTTCGTAAATGAGTTTGTCCGCTTTATTCTCCCACAGTTTGTCGTGATACTCATGTACAGGTTTTTCTTGGGCTGGATTCCAAGCCCAGCTCATCAAAGGGAATGGTGTCATGGAACATATCGCGTCCATGATATATGCAGACATGAAAAATGAGGACGGTCTCCTACCTACCCTCTACTCTCAATACTCTGTGACCCGGTTGGCCAAACTGTCTGAGAGTACCATTGCCCAATTAAACGAGCAACCTTCTGCGACTCAAAACATGAGAGGCACCCACGCAATGTAGAAATGAGATGTGTCCTCCCTTCCGAATAGTTGGCATGTCATCATTGCCACATACTTATACTGTGGCTCCAGCGAAGCGATTGAATAAATGCCCTGGTCATTTGCTCTGAATTTCACGGAGCGCGAAACCCAATCCTTTATCAAACTACGCATGGTTTTGTCATATTGAGTGCACTCCTTCTCTTTGAATCCCTCCAAAAATTCAACATCATACGTGTATTCAGATGTTTTCAGGAGCTTATACATGGTTTGGATGTGCTCCGGTCTAAAAGTCTCGACCGTGACCCATTGGTCGTTCATGATAGTTTTGGTGGGTAGGTCTATGTGATCCAATGCCCATCGAATCATATCATAATATGGGAGCAACCGTGGTCTGGTTTCTACCCGGTGCATTTCAGATTGCACAACTATCTTGTATTTAGTGTTCAGGTTGTCCCTTTCGTTGTCGTCGGAGTCTGAATAATTCACCAACTCAGATTGTAGAATATCTAAACCAAGTCAACACTCCAAGGTGAACTGTCGGAGACATTATCTGAGCCTTGCCCTGCAACCTTGACATTCGCCTTTGCTGCTTTCCGTGGAGCCATAGTTGAAACTTGCATTTTCGCCCTTCTACAATAGACCTGTGTATGCATGGAGAAATTAGTTCACTCGGAAAATGACGAGCTCTGTGCACTTATGAAAAATGTTTTCATTATAATAAAATGAAACTCCTGTATATATTTGAAAATTCTGTACTTTTCGAAATAAGTCTGTCAAATTGCAATTAGAAACAAATTTATTACATAAAAATCCGATCTTATTATTCATGGATTCACTCTAATTCTCCATTAATGTCATCAATGTTTAGCGATCTGACAGTCAGTCGGAGTAGGGAGAGGGATGGCTACCTAGGAAAACATGCATGCCTCAGGGCACGGGATATATTTTTCCTTATCAAATTTTACTACCTTTTATCAATTCCTCATTGTTCGCTACTTCGTGGATTTTCTTTTAACATTTTGAGTCTGCAACTTGTGAGATCGCGAGGACCGACTTTGGCTTAATTAACAGTAATCGTGCTTTGGAGAAATCATTAATTTTATAATCCATTTATTCGCCATATCGCAACTCGGAACTTCGAAGGCAAGTTTCTGGGAGATTGGTATGACGAGTCGCGAAACCGCGAGATGGCGATAATTAAGGCTCAATTTAGGGGAAGAAAATCTTAGATTAGGCGACTAATTAATCTTGCTATAATTACGTCGCGACTTCGTGAGTCGGGGTTTTAGATGCCATAACTTTCGAAAATATAGTGCTGAGTGGCGAGACACCAAGAATAGATTTAACCAAGGTTAGCCTTTTGACTTTAATTCTTGACCAAGGTTATCACAAAAGTACCTCGTGTTCTCGGCTCTTGGGGCCGTAAAAATAAGAACTTGGGTTTGACGAACGCCAAGGCACAAAAACCTGAAGACGTCAAATCATGAGTTAAAATATTTTACCCTAGTTAATGTCTTGGGCGAAAATTGAAAACGACTTCGCCGTTTCATGACTCGGGACGTGTGAACTCAAGGATTAAAGTATCCAACTTGCGAGATCCTGAAATAAAACAAAAAGAGAGAACGATCTTATGAAAGTGAACTTGTTTTGAGGGTAGAGAAAGCATCGTTGCTTAATCGACAAGGTTGCAGAGTTTTCAAAGTTTTGGGGGGGGGGGAAATCAAAAGGCCATCTTTAGAATTTTAAGTATCCAAAATGAAAATTGTGACGAGTTAAAAAACAAGGGTGGCTCCAACACCCACGATGTCATATGTCTAGTCGGTCTATATGGAGTCCTTCCTTGAACCCCATTGTTTAGCTCTTCCTCAACTATGTGGGCCTTCTGAACTACATCATGCAATTCCTAAGGTATTAGAATCCTTACCTTTGCATGAATGTTGAAGTTAAGTCCAAATACAAACTTGTTGACCTTCAACTTCTCTGTGTTCATAAGTGGGGCATATCTAAGCAGTTCCATGAATATGTCCTCATACTCTAGAACTGTATGACCACCCTTTCATAAGGTGTTGAACTCATTAAGTTGGTTATCAATGAATTCCTCGGACAAGTGCCTCTCCTGGAACCATTCCTCGAACAACTCCCATGTCATGTATTCGACGACCATGTTCAGTTGAGGTAGGAGCATCTTCCACCATTGAAAAGAACTCTCGTTTAGTTGAAATACCGCCATGTGGACATTCATGTTGGAGACATTCATGTTGGAGGTGTAGTCATGACATGTGAAGCACATCACCATGTTCTCCAACCATGCCTCGGCGGCTGAGCCATTTGTGGCACCCATGAACTCGGGAAACTCAACCTTCTCGATTTCTCTTTGTATGATAACACTACCAGTAGGAGCGCATTTTGAACCCTCATTGGGTACAAATGCTTTTCCCTCATCTCGATCCATTTGGTTAATTAGAGCCTCTGACATCCTCTAAAAGGATCTCATCATACCTACCACATCTCCCACAAAAACCTATTCTTGTTCAGTGATTTGTTCTTCTCCTTGGGGGTTATACCACTATCACATGGATGCTATTAGAGGCATCACACCTCTTCCTCTTCCTCCAACACCACGTCATCTACCTCCTAACCATGATTACCTGCATGGACAATTTTCAAATTTTTAATTAGCGATATAGTTTTAATCATTTGTTTAACAAAGTCGAAGGCATAATGGTCCAAATTTGCAGGGTTGAACCCACTCTGATACCATATGTAACAAACCCTCCGTTACGACAACAAATAGTGAGTACAAAAGAGGTGATATTTTTTTTTTTTAAACAAAGTTACAACTAGTGACATGTGTCACAACATATATTAATAACTACACAATCAATTTTCATCACAAATGACTAAAAGAAACATCACTATCATTCAATCATCCATATCACATAAAGATAACATAAGGAAACTACCTGCGCAACCTATCCTGTAAGGTTAGGACATCCAGAAAACATAATCAACACTCAATTCCAAGATTCATTCGATTGATTTTGACCACTTAAGGTCTCAAGACTGGCGACTGTTCTTAGGAACAAGGAGGTATATAAATCCCATTCATCCAATCATAATCCGAAATTCAAGACTAGATTAATCAACCATACTTAAACATCAATTCTTCCTATTGCAATAGAATAAAATACTTTTCGTCATCAATCTTTCAAGCAATATTCAATGTAAGTTTGAGTAAGATAATAATACTTAAATATTAATAAAAACCACAGGATCATAAGTACAATATTAGTATCAGATAGAGAATTCATTCTAATCATCCTTATTCCATTCAACAATATTACTTAATACTTTTATTATCTATTCATCATATCAATCATATTTGGGGATTATGATAACAAAACTTTATATAAACTAAATCTATTATCATATAATGACCCAGTGTTAAACTATTAAATATTTATTTTCATATCAATGTATAATTCACTAAGTATACAACCAATGCGACATCCAACACATTATTTATTTACTTTATTTAATACTTCCTTATCACTTCAGTCATATGATGTGATAGTAATGGAACTAAATACCAATTCCATGACTTTTCATATAACAGAATTAAAACTTAAACTATATATCATCACACTTACGAAAGGAAAATGAGTTTAAAACTTGCATTCCATACAATCATTTTTCTTAAAAAAATTGTGGACCAGTGGAGTAATAGAATTGAGTTTTTCCATAAGTTTTTCATCCTCATTATGCACAATTGGAAATAGAAACTTGTTTCCCCCTATTGTTTTTACCCCAAAGATTGGAAACAATCCCTTTATTAATGACATTTGTTAAGTGTATACAAATAAATTTAATTAATCTCAATTAACCAACTATCACTCAATAATGGTGTTGAACTCAAGACTCTAATATATAAACAATGTATAAAGGGGATTACATTATAATCCATTGTATAAGATAAAACTAATTTAAAGAGTAAAGGCTTGCTTGGATAATTGATCATATTTAAATTTAATATAAAATTTAGGACAACGTCAATGTCACTACTTTCAACCAGTGCATTAACCTTTCAATCAACAAGAATGAGTAATATTCTGGTAAAAATTTAAATAAAAGAGCACTTCCTTTTATGAGAAGGGTCAATGCATTTGATTTAAATTTACCACCTTAATTCAAGCGATACTATTATCAACTAAAGAAATGAGTTGAATTAAGACTCAAGGAAGAGTCTTTGCCCATGCAAAGTGTGACAATAGGGTCCACTAAAGAAGTGGATACTTTACAAGATGGTGATCAACACATATATCTTCACGACGGTAAAATGTAGAAAGATTGATTGCCAAACTCCATCCTAACAAGTTTCAAATGAGAAATTATTTCGATTTGAATGGGATATTCTGGTCAGATATTTACTATTAGTAAAATCATTTGCAAAGGTAAAATGAAATTCACAAACCAAAAATTCAACCATTATCTACCAATTCTAACAATTAGATAATGCTCACTTAATTAAATATCACATTTCATTGTATCAGAACTAATTAAATGGTACAGGCATTAAAGTCTACCAAAGCTTCTATTATGGAATATTTGGTACGGATCTGATCATGGCTTGATTTTATTATCTAAATACATTCAATATAACTGATCCAAAAATAACATTGGATTGTTGTAAATAATTTATGAGCAACAACAGATAAGATTTGGAAATGCGTTCAAGAACAGATAGACAGTTTTGTGGGACTCATTGCGGCCAAACCATGAGGAATCTGAAGAAATGATTGAAAACCCATCTGCAGAATGGACCCATTTAGTTTAGTAGCGAGATTTTTCCCAAAAGAATATCTGATTTGAGAGAGATTTTTGTTTCTTTATGAGGGAAATTTGAGGCGGCGGAAATTGTTACTGACACCCAGACTGTTCATTCATTGCATAAATATATGAGGAAGTTTAGAGCCTACAGAGATCCAAGAAATTAAGAGGAGGATTTTATCCTTTCTTTTTTGTATATTATTTATTTTGTAAACTTTTTCTTTTCAAAATGAGTAATAGATGATTGGAATTTTGGGAGAATGGACCAGTATTTTCGAAGAAGAATATGAAATTCTAGATTGCTTAATGGATTTTGTCATGTGATTTAAATTGTTTTTCTTTCATTATAATATCTTCATATTCTTTGAGTAATTGATTATGCATTGATTTAAATTATATTTAGTCTGTTTTATCAATACATGGTTAATTGCTATCATTTATGTATTAATTTTGTCAATCTTTAACAATCTATTATCCCAATTATCTTGATCTCTGTGATTGTATTATTTTGATACAAATATTGTATTATATTGAGTTTATTCATGTAATTGAGATTTGTAAAGATATAATTGTTCAATTGAGATTTTTATTATTGTCGATTAGTCTATTATATCTTCACTAAGAATCATGAATTGAAAGTTGTTCTTTCTACATTTTAAATAAGATTTAAATTCATAGTTAAAGTGATTTTTATCTTGACACTGTCACAATATTAGAATTATACAACCTTCTACTATAGATTTCTCTTAGTAGACATGTTGTTGGAGCAGCGTTATACAGGAAGGCACAACCAAAAGTTCTCTTTAAATACTGGCTAGTTATAGGTTAATTATTTTCTATTTGTTTTGATTTATATTTTTTGAATGTAAATTAACATTTAAGCTTAAATAATTTCTTTATTTAAGTTAAAACATTATTATTTACATTCATTTTATTTTTTATTTTTTTTAGTTTCAAGGTTAAGATTAGATTAGTAGTATGTTTAAGATCTATTTAATTTTTCCTGAGATTTAGTTCTCTTGTACAAACTAGTTTACAAGGTTTCTATAAATCTTGCACCTGTTTATTTGTATATGTTGTATATAAAAGCGAGAATAGTGAATGTATATAGTAGATCTTCGTTAATGCATATTTATTTATTTTAATTTAGTATTTTAGATTAGATCCGTTTATTGGCTAGCAGAGTCATTAAACCCATCAGGGGTAGTTATTCCAAACGACTTGGATTATTTAGACAACCTCGGACTAGACTATTCCCTTCCAGTTTACGGTGTGTCATAAACATCCATCAACAAATGAACAGGTTCAATATAAATTAGTAAGAGATGACAAAACATTGGTCAAACTAGTAATGAATCATCTAATTATGGTAATTTTCTCTCACATTCACCCTTTTATGATGAACATGATTTGGTCTTGGAAAATATCTTGTGTTCTTTAAAAGAGCATATGATGAGAGACAATTCATTTATTCAAGGAGAGGGAACAAAACCACAATTCAAAACGCATATACCTATCATTTCAAGAGATGAATTTCATCTCCTCAATTCTTCTACATATTATTCCTTATACCCTGATATTATTGATCATCATGCTATGCAATCATGTGTTCAAGATCACTTTGGAATGAATCTTGCACTATATAATCAGGTACAAATTAATGATGATTTTTGCACAGAAGATAAAGAGGAGAAAATTTCCACTCATGATCATATTACTTCTTATTCTAATCAGTTATCTACGGGGGAACTAAGGAATTATTTAAAATGGTATCAAATTGTGTCTTCCATTGATTCATCAAAATTTGTGTTTAAAGAAGAATCTTAATTTTTCCATAATCAATTTTTTGAGATTGAAAAGTACAATCAACCAAACACTGATATCAATGATGATTATTCAAATATGTTGGTTTTTCCATTTATTTCATCTCAAGTAGTTAATGTCGAAGCATTCAAGCTCAATGATAAGTTTCAAGAGAATGGGACACTTCTTTTCCAATCAAAAATCACGATAAGTTCTCACAATCTTGATCTTACCTTTTTGCATGATTCTTTCCATGATAATATAATACTTTATTCTCATTAGGAATATTTGTCATCTATGAATTATTTCAAACAATCCTATGTTGGTAATTGCACATATTATGATAGGATTGCATATTGGATGGAATGTTCATATTTTGAAAAGTTTCCAGAGAATGGTAAGGTTGTTTTCACCTTATTTGTGAATAAATATCAAGGAGGTAAACTTAACACATTCTTTTTGTATCCTCCACACGAAGAAATTCATAGGCAAATAGAAAAATGTTAGGATGGTGGGGCACTTCAGTCTTGGCCGATGGTTATGTCAGGAACTCATAATTTTGGCAAGTTTTATGAACTCAGTTTCATTCTTCCATGCTTTATCGACACATGATCAACATAAAAGTTCATAATTATCGATGCAGTTCCATACATGAAATAAACTGAAGTGAAAATATAAGCAATGATCAACCATCAATATTAATTATCAAGTATTCATGGTGGGACATGAAATTATACTACATAACATACATCAGTTAATTGACGCAATTACTACCTATGAAACATTCTACATTATTAAATTACATATGTCATAAAACAATTGATTGATGCAATTTCCATCTACAATGCCTTCCGACAATAGTAAGTAGCTTTAAGAAAAACTCTATCATAAAGATATGCCAAATTAAATATATTCACCAATAATTTTATAATACTTAGGCAACCTAATTCCATTCACCTATTTCTATGGACATTCCTTCAATAATTCCTACATTGTGAGGATAACAAAGACAATAAAATCATTTCCTTGTGATGCCTAAGACTCCAAATTACATCAAGAACGTTTAAAAACAACAATTACACAATAAGGCATTCGTTGTAATTCCATTTTAAATCAAGCTATGATTTAACATTATAACATTAATAAATCAATGAACATTATATTACACTAAAAGCATGGAGACTTTTAAAGTTAAGACAACAATTTAATATAAATTAGTTGATCTTGTGAAATCTATTTTTATTCCCACTCATTAATATAAACTATTACTCAATACCCCCTTTGTCTAATCACCATATCATTCTCCTATGGGGTCTATGATTAGAAACCTTTAAATAAACTAAATCTAAAACCATCATAGTCAATGATTGAAATCAATAATAAACCATGGTAATACCATTAAATCGACAGTTATAAATAAAACCTACACTCATTCATTTACATCTCCTTTATCCTTAAATAAACCACAGAATTGATAACCGACCATTGGTACTATTTAATCAATGCATTAAATAAGAATCGTACAATAGACTTAAGCCATAAATAAGACTTATACATTAAATAAATAAATAAGATTTCTACATTAGAAGAGACTACCATCATGAATCCAACCTATGTGTAAAAAATAGTAACTCAAAGTAAATTATTAAATCAAGGAGGGAAAAACGTTGGGAAACAGTTCCCCAAAATAACAGCTAGACAGGCCATCACATAAATCAAAATGTTATTCACTGGGCATGGGGACACTGAGATTAATCATAAAAAAACACAAATATTTATCAATCAAATACAGACAGAGATTTATCAATCAAAAAAGAAGGGATTTATCATTCAAACGCAAAGGTTTATCAGTCCCAAACGCACGCAGAGATTTATCAATCCAAATGCAGGGATTTATTATTCAAACGTAGAGGTTTATCATTCACAAACGCGGAAATTTATCAAAAACACAAGCATAGATTTATCAATCAAAATGAAGGGATTTATCATTCAATGTAGAGGTTTATCATTCACAATGGAAAGATTTATAAAAAATGCAGAAAAATATTTATCAATCCATATTATGAGATTACCTGGTCTTCTTGACCAACACTTAGGTAAGAAATGTAACCAATAAACATAAGACAATAGTTAGGTATGAAAATGACCTTCTGAACATCAAATTCACAATGATAATTAATCAATTGCAGATAGACAACGTCGATATAGTTCTACCCATCGAGATACACTTCTAAATGAGCCTTTGATAAAATGTATCTATATATATTTTTACAAAGAAGAAGTAGGAGGATTTATTTTTTGTTTCTATATTTTCATAAATGTTCAATAATAAATAAAAACTTATGAATACAGAATATTTTAATAAGAACTACACAACACACCAGACTGCACTTAATCTCAAAAAAAAATCAACCAAAACTTAGACTCGTGGACGAAATTCTCAACAAGCATAATTCAAATATTATCGGAAACACTATAGTAGTTTGTGCTCCAGAAAGGGAGATGGAGCTCATAAAAATTAAAAGATAATGAATATAGGAATTTTTGGTGATTTGTTCAATGCAGAGAATTCTTACTATCTCAAGGGTTAAAGGAGAATCCCAACTTGGCCAGCTTACACAACTACAAGGATGCAAAGGTTATTCCACCAAAAAAACAAGGAGATAAAAACAAAATAATCACAGATTAATGAAGAGGAATTTTTCGTGATACACTGTAAGGAAATTATTGGGAAGAGTAATTATCCTTCACTTATTATCCATGCATAAGAAAGAAGGGCATTTGAATATAAATCTTTAACACCTGAGTGAAAGACAGTCGATTCGGCTCCTGGCCGACTACTCATGCACGGACTAATAACTTATAGCATAAAGGAATTAGGTGATAAAAACACAATCTGCATATAGACCTTCTCCGTGGAGAATAATAAACAAAATAATGGAATCAAGGAATAAAGAAAATGCAGACAAGAGATACATGTGCAAGAAAAGCTCATGGCAATGAAATTGTCTTCCGAGTATAGTAAAATAAACAAGTGCATATTACATTTTATTACAAGTAAAAACTTTAATAGGCGTACTTCCACCGATGACGATGAGGCAAGGATTTCCTCCCAGCGTGTTCGCTCCATCTAGATCCCACTTTCCGACCGATGTGACCGCATCGGTACCTCCAAGCCAATGCTAGGGGTACACTTCTTCCCCCTAAGCCCCCCGATTCGTAAAGGGGACATGCACACAATACCACAAAATGCTAGAACCTAGATCACCTCACAAGGTAGAGCTACCACTCGTTACTCGATATGGGTATCCCAAATCCCATAAGAGAAAGTTCAGTCAAGATGAAATTTCAGCAGCGTAATGTTACACAAGCCATATGTGATCCATACTCCTCCTCCGCCATCATTTTTATAGAGTTTCTTAGTCATTACTTTCCCAAACCCTCATTAGATTCCCCTTTTTATTCATTTAATTAGGGAAAACCTCCCCCTTACACATGTCTCCCAATCCTCTAGTTGCACCAAAAAATCAATTTTATTAATTAATTAATTATTCTTATTTCCATCACCCGCCTAAAATAGTTCCTAAAAGTGTTCCTTGGTGTCCCATTATTCCCTTACAATTCTTAAATGACTTACACCTTACTTAATTCCTAGTTGAGTTCTTAAATAGAAATTTCCAAAGGCTAGATTCCTTACTAAGTTAGACCTCCAACTTTTTCTTTAAGTTTCCCCTTTTCATTAAGTTTCCCTTTTTATTTAAGTTTCCCCTTTTCATTAAATTTTATTTTTTCTTTAAGTTTCCTTTTATTTTAAGTTTCCCCCTTTTCCTTTTTAACTAAAAATCAATTTAGCAAGTGTAGATAAAAACAACCATTTACCCTTTTAATAAATTTAATCCTCTGTTATAATTTTTACTTTAATAATTAAGTTTGAATTTCTTACCCCCCTTCTTGTTGCATGTTTATTTAGTTTATTTTTTATTTTTTTATCCACATATTCTACTTAGACCTAGGTTTTAATTTCACTAGGTTGGGCAACAATTTTTAAGGGAACTTTTAGTTATTAATTTTTTACTCATACCATCATATATTTTAAGACCAGCCAGGTCCTAAGGAGGTATAGTTTTCTAGGCACTAGGTTTATTAACTTATCAGTTAAAATCACGATGTTCCCTTCAAGATGCACTATGTGCTCCAAGGGTGCCACTCACCTCTTTCTGTTTTCTTTGCGTGACATGCCCTTCAATATGCACTACGTGCTCCAAGGGTGCCACTCGCCTCTTGACTGAATTTGGTAGACGTCAAACCCCTTGAGTCACTACTTCGCCAAGTGATCTTATGGGAGACTAAGGGCCTCTAAGGAATAAGGCCCCTTCCTTATTGCACACCCTTAAGAATCATCATGAGAAATTGTCACAGTCTACCCTCACAACATCGTGGGTCTTCTCGAACTAGGTAATCGTTAACCTGCAGTTTGAGCCACGGTGGGAGTGCTTGTAGGCTATCGTAGGGATATTGCCACACCCCTACCTTAATGTATCTGGTTGTCATCTGTGACCCCTCTACTCCATATGTGATTTTGTTCGACAAGCTATCATCAACCTGCATCCATCAACAAATCATGTCAGCAATAATAATAAATCATCATAACATCTAGTCATTTATACATATGTCATATCCACAACATTCAAACCCTAACAGTCCACTCTGTGACTCGATCTAGAGTCCAAGTGATTTCATTGATGCCTATGCATCCTCAATGTCCAGAGTCCTGCACACTCAGGAGAACCCAATTAATAACACCTGTCTATTTAAATACAACAAAATGACATATCATCGAATCCACAATATATCATAATCATAATCAAAACAAGCAATAGTATAATAACCTGTTGATACGGAGAGGGGGGTGAATTAGTATCAAGTACAATTTAAAAACATTTTTCAACTTATACTTAAACCATTCAATTATATCTAGTGATCAATGAACAATATTATAAGAGTTACACCAATACACCACAATACACCATGCACAATATATGAGAAATAATCAATAGTTTTTTTTTTTTTTTTTTTTCAAGGGAAGTAATGACTTCCAAAGGTAGCTACAGCTTCCAAATGTAAAGGGAGGGATAATCCTCCAAGAGGAAGATACAATCCTCCAATTTTCACTCCTTGAATCCTTCCCAAAAATAGGTTATAGAAAGAATGGTAGACTTTATTCAATTCTGGTCTGTTCAGAAGACCCAACTTGTACAGAATGCCCCGCACTCAATATTTAACATCTGATTCTGAAACTCGCACACAAGAAACTAAAGTCCGTACTATTTCCAATGGAAGTGGTCCCACTACATTTGGATTCTATATGAAAATGTTATGACTATTTTACCCAGAACACCTGTTTATTGACTAGTTTTAGGACTGGTCACAAACCCTATATTCCACAGAGTGTATCTCCATAATTATAGAGAATCAAGAGCTGAAATTTTTACCAGAGATACCTGGATATGTCTTCTCAATACAATATTGATTTCACCATATGAATTGTTCTAGAAAAAAATTTATAGCAAAAATGGTAAGATGACCTGAAAATAACATACCTTAGAACACATCACCAAAAGACTTCATCCTCCCTTGAAATTTGTCCTTCTTTTACTTCTTCTTCCCTCTGAAATTCAACGTGTATCAAATGAATGTATAATGATGTTTATTTATAACATTTATGTCACTTCCTTTTAACATTAGGGCCGACCTGACACTTTCTTAGTTTGTAATTATTTTCTTTAATTATTTTCAGGGCCTACATGTACTTCCTTTTTCAATTCACTTTGTCATCTTCAAAAGTTCATTTCTCCTCAACCATGAGGATCCATGTGACATGCCACATACCACCAAAAATAGCATGATGTATACTATCCATTCACAGGTGTTGTATATGCATGTGCATTTTCTTTTATGTCCGGATACCTTTATCAATCTTGCGGTCCAAAACCCATGACTAGGGTTGACATCAATGAAAACAATCAATCTTCCAACAATATCCCCCTTTGTCATTGATGGAAACACTCATGCTTCCCCTATCATCATGATCCAAATTTCTCTCCCCCTTTGACATCAATGGCAAAGGGTATGGCTTCTCCCCCTGAGTTTAATGGAAAAAGGTAACCTTCTTCTTTGGGGCTG
>ML776822.1:9986-54868 GCA_009831015.1 Picea engelmannii
GTACACAACCAATCCTAGTAGCACATAGCTACTAACCAGTGACACACAATCACTACCAGTGGATTACATCCACCATCATAGCATACAACTACTATCCAAAGATATATAGTCTCCACAACAATCATATCATTTGATATCAACCTGTATAAACAATATCACAATACAAACTGAGTCATCTAAGCCATTCCTCCTCTCACATCTGTGAGATCTGGAAGAGCATCTTCCCTTGGAAGGTAAAAACATCAGCCATGGGCTAACTAGACTATTCTTCCCAAACATAGAAGAAAAACTATCCCTGATTTATGAGCCTGGACCATTCACCTAACTGGGCCATTCCTCCAGCACTAATCACACATCAAAGATTTCAGTGAACCTACGGGCCTGCCTAGCCAACTCGTTGGCAGACAAATGATTTAGAATCACAACTTTTACAATCTTTTCAGCAATTTATGTTTTTAATAGAAAATTCGACAATAGATCTTGTGGGTGTTGAAATTTAAATATAGTTCAAATCTGTAATATTTCTTAAAATACTTCTTGCTGATTTATTCTTTATTCACAGTGAATATGCAGAGATACATGAACGGAAATAGAATAGAAGCATGCACGATAACACAAGGATTTTACCCCGGAAAAACCCTCTCAAGCTTGAGGGAAAAAACCAACAAATGATCTTTCTTATTAGAAAATGAATGAGCTAGGAGCATATACAAATTTACCACAGCCACATAGGCTTACAACCATGAGAGTTTGTTGTCCAGATCTAGCTTTAAAGCTAGCTCAAATTTTGGTAGAAGTTTGCAGCCCGAAACCTGAAAACAAATTGTCCTTGCTGCAAAGATCCCACAAGCAGCAGAGCTTCCTTCTTCGATGTGTCTTCAACGAGTATTCAATGTGTCTTTGTCAAGCGCTGAGGAGTCTTATTAATAATAATTATTTCTCCATAACTCACTCTGAAACTCATCTTCATCACTTGACTTAACTAAGATAACTCGTCTTAGTAACTCAACTTACCAACTTGACTTTACAAGCAGACTTGACAACTCATCTTTGTAGCTTAACTTACCAACTCGACTTTACATGCAGACTTTGTTAACTTGTCAACTCGACTTTGTTAACTCAACTTTACATGCAAACTACTTGACAACTCGAATTTGCTTTGCAATTGAGTTTGCATGACTCGACTTTGACAACTCAAACTTGACAACTCAAACTTGACAACTCAACTCTTTGACAACTCAAACTTGACAACTCAACTCTTTGACAACTCAAACTTGATAACTCAACTCTTTGAAAACTCATCTTTGCATGACTAGACTTTTGTAACTCAATTTGCAGCTCATCTTTACAACTCAACTTTTCTATAGGCTCGACTCTTCTTTCTTCCAGCAATCACAAGTCTTTTATGGCAGCCATGGTCGCACGTGCCATCATACTAGCTCATCACATATACATTATTTGCATCTCACGTATAAGAAAGATCATTTGTCTCAAGGTTTGACCATCTGATTCTCCACTAATGGTCAATTGTTTGGCCTAGGAGAACCTCACACACCACTTTTGCCTACACAAGGCAATACCTCAACACATGAGGTCACTCAGTCTTGTCACAAATAAGACCGGTCGACAATATACCTTTGTCTTGGATTTTGCTTATACAAAGCTCACAAGACTTTTTGCCTTGTCTCAAATAAGGCTCTTCTCCAAGTCTCAAGTCGGCCTACACAAGGCAGTCTTGGAGAATGACTCACTTTGCTGCAAACTTTAACACTCCCTCTCAGCAAGGGAGACATTCTCAGTTGCACCAAGCTTGTCCCGGAAGTGCACAAATTTTCCAAAGGACAGAGGCTTAGTCAGAATGTTTGTTGTCTGCTCATCAGTACGAATGCATTATAATTTGATGGCACCTTTTTGGACCATGTCTTTGATATAGTGGTATTTCATCTCAATATGCTTGGACCTGTCATGAAAGACTGGGTTCTCTGTGAGCTTCAAAGAGCTCTGGTTATCACAATGGATAATTGTTGTTTCTAGCCTCTCTTAAAACAATCCGGACCTCAAATGTGGTGGGTTCTGCATTACTAATCTGAGACATTTGTGTCACATAGCCTGCAAACCTTTGAGGTCTTTTACTTTCCCTGAAGGTACCTGATAGAGCACCATGCGATTTTGCTTCCTGCATAATCTATCTACACCAGGCAGGTTTCCTCTTAGACTAAGCCGCATCCAAAGGTTTCTCTACCTGTTCTATAGGTTCCACAGGATCATCCAGCTCTAGTGGCTCATCTAACTCCTCCCTCTGCATATCTTAACTGGATGACTTTGAAACCTGTACCTGAGAAGCTTCAGGCTCCTCCATCTTTGTATCAAGCAGCAATTCTTTGGAACGTTTAAAAGTAGCTTCTTCATGGAATGAGACATCCCTGCTTACCTCAATATGTCGTTTACCAGGTAAATAAATCCTATAGGCCTTGGATGTTTCACTGTACCCCACAAAGATTCATTTCTTACCAGATGGTTCCATTTTGGTTCTCTTATCTTTTGGCACATGAATGTAGACAGGACACCCAAAGATCCTTAAGTGCCCCACATCTGGTTTCTCACATGTAAATGCTTCCTCTGGAGTCTCATTTCCCAGAATAGCATGAGGGCTTCTATTTGTTAAAAATATTTAAAAAGTACCTAGGCAAGTGTTTCTCATCACCTAGGCGCCTAGGGGATGGAAAAATGTCTAAAGTGGACCCTAGTCATTTAATTCATGAGATATGAATTAAAAGTGACTTTCTGACTTAAGTGAAGGGGATGAGTGAATTAACATTACAGCTCAGCCACTCATCTAATTCAATCTTGACGATTGGATTAAGAAACCCTTCAACTTCCCTCATTGAGTCGATTAGGGTAACGAGGCGCCCCCCATTCTTCATTATTCTTCATGAGTTTTGGAGAGCAAGAGAGAGAGAAGAAGTCGAGCAGGAGAAGGGAGGAAAGTTGTTGAGTATTGGCCTGCATTCCAAGGCCAAAGTACAGCACAAAAATCGAGGCAGAGAGTACAGCCAGCAAAGGGACGTATAGTACGGATTTTGGTGAGGTCGTAAAGCAGAGTAAAATACAGTTCGTACAGCAAAGGAGGTGCATGTATTTCGAGGCAGGTTGGCATAGAAATCGAGGCACACTTATTGCTGGAATTTCTGTACAGCAAACCCATAATTTGTGGCACAAATTTCTAGACAGTCCATACAGCATTGAATGCTGTGACAGTCGTACTGTGGTACGGATTTCTTGCACAGAAATCGAGGAGCTGACTTGGGGACTGTTCAAGAGGATTTTTGGCTCATTTTCTGAGATAAGTTTGTGATGTTTTTGCTGTACATATTTCTGCTGTAACAAAAGAATTTCTCTAAGCTCTAAAAATAATAAAAAGCCCCTCTCTCACTGGTTTTCCCCTTGTGGGTTTTTCCAGGGTCAATGTTAGACCAAAAATATCTATGCACTTAATTTCTGAGTTAGTGTGCTGCTGATAGAATTATTTATTTCTGCATTTAATGATGTTCAGAATCCTCGTGTTTCATTTCTGAGAATTGTTTAGATGCTGAGAAATTGTTGTTGTCATAAAACTGGGTTTTGGCCCTTGGGGCATTAAACTATGATTAGTCTCAGTGAGACTTGAAACTGGGTGGGGTCTGAAAATTTTACACTATTTTGAATGTAAACAGCAGTACTTGCAACTTCTGCCCATAGAAAAGTAGGAAGATCATGATCACACATCGTTGCTTTAGCTGCCTCACAAATAGTTTTGTTCTTTCTCTCAGCTACCCCATTCTGTTGGGGGTTATATGAAACTGTAAGTTGTCTCTTGATTCCTGCTTCCTTGCAGATGTCTTCAAATTGGTGAGACTCATACTCACCGCCATTGTCTGATCTCAGGATTCTAATGTGTTTTCCAGTTTGATTTTCAATTAATGCCTTGAACTCATGAAACTTTTTAAAAGTTTCATTATTTGTTTTCATGAAGTATATCCATGACTTCCTAGAGAAGTCATCTATAAAAATCACATAATACACATACCCATTTAATGAAGGTGTGGACATAGGCCCACATACATCTGAATGAATCAATTCTAAGATCACTTTTGCCCTTTTATTGCTGACTGGTAAAAACTTCTTTATGTTTTTGCCTAGCATACAACCTTTCCAAATACTATTATGATTAAACTGAAAAGTAGGCATACCACTCACCATCTTCTAAAGTCCGGGAAGCGCTTTGAAGTGAAGATGCCCAAACCTCCCATGCCATAGTTCGCAAGAACTGAGAGTGTTGTGAACTAGTGCCAGAATGTGCCCGAGACTTTATAAAGTCCTCCTTTGATTCCAATAACAATGGCTGAAATGAACTCTGTATCCTTGAACCATAAAAGAGCCTTCTTCTCCATGAAAATCACCCTGTGACCTTTATCCTCCAGAATCCCAACTAAGATAAGATTCTTCGTCAATCCTGCAACATATAAGATATCTTCAATATGCAATATCAATCCAGAATCTAGCTTAAATGATGTTGAGTTAGTTCCTTTGATTGCATAGCTCGCATCATCTCCCAACGCAACTTGAGAAGAGAACTTTACATTCTTAAAGATAGCTAGATTATCTTTGTTCCCTTTCATGTGCCTAGAGGCACCACTGTCCACTAACCAAGATTCTTCACTATATGTCACAGTGCCTGTGAGAGCTGAAACAAGGTAATATTCTTTTCTTGTTTCCTGATCACTAGAAACCTCTCTAGGCTTCCCCCTGTAAGTTCTTTCCTCTTCAGCAGCAGCAGCAGCGTGAAACTTACCCTTATGTCCTTTTCTCGATTTGGGACAGTTCCTGGCAAAGTGACCTTTCTTCTAACAGTTAAAGCATCTCACCCTTGAAATGTCAAACTCACCTTTGTAACCACCACTGTCTTTCTCCTTTTGAATAGAGAATTTCTTTCAAGAAGGGAATATTTTCCCTTTCTTTGTTCTGGCTTTCAATGCAATATTGTCTTCTTTTGAGGACTCGGCTCTGCATTGAATCCTACCTTCTTCCTGAAGGCTATCATGCCACATCCTTTCAAAGTTAGGCTGAGTCTCTCTTGCATTTATCCCGGACAGGAAGACCACCCAAGCGGGTGGGAGACCATCAACAATTGTCTGCACCAAGTCATCATCATCAACTAGTACACCAATCACTAGTAATTGATCCTTGATATGTGAGATCTTGGTGAAGAAGGATGTTATCGTATCATCCTTCTCCATCTTAAGAGTTCACAGCCTCTTCTTGAGAACCCTATTATGACTGGGCGCCTTCTTCTCATACAAGTTTGTTAAAGTGTCAAAGCACTTCTTCGTAGTCTTTAAAGGAGCTATTACAGGCATAATATTGTCCTTCACTGAATAAAAAATGATTCGTTTTGTCTTTGCTTGATTATTCTTAAAGTTTTCCCTTCCTACATTTGAATTAGGTTCCTCTACTACACTAGTTATGAAACTGTCCAAATCACTCTCTTCAAAAATATTTAAAACCCTTACCTTCCAAATATTGAAGTTGGAAGCTCCTTCAAGCCTGTCTTCAGCCTTCACTGAGATCGATGTCATCTCTACAGTAGCCTTTCAACAAATCTGAGTTGTGCTCTTTAAATAATCCTCTCCAAGAACCCTGTGTGAGCTCAAGCTTGCTACAAAACTGAGTGAATACACGCCCATGGCTCTGATACCATCTTGAAATTTAAATATAGTTCAGATGTGTAATATTTCTTAAAATACTTCTTGCTGATTTATAATTTATTCGTAGTGAATATGCATAGATATATGAATAGAAATAGAATAGAAGCATGCACGATAACACAAGGATTTTACCCTAGAAAATGTTAGAATAAAAGAGATGTGCTCGTTTTTCCAGACAATATAGCAATATTGTCACTCAACCATGGGCACACAGCCACCCCCGAGTACCTTTAATCTTGACAGACAGAATAATTCTGGAAGCAGACCTTAAAACCAATAGCTAACCAAGGTAGCTTATCTCTCTCCAAGGCTGGCGTACCAAATAGAAAGTCCAAACCATAACCAAGTCAGAAAGTCTAAACCATGACCAAATTACAAAGTCCAAACCATAACCAAAAGCCAAAGTCACACTTCCAGTAGCTGCAGCTACATTCCTTCTCCAAACTTGCGCACCACTAATTTGTGTGAGCTATGAGAGTGTGAATGACCAAATGAACTCAAGCGCCCTCTATTTATAGTGCTCTTTGTCTCTTGTCTAGGCCGACTTCTTCTTTTAGAGGCCAATACTCAAATATTAATTATTCTTTTAAGTCGACTTGTCTTCTAGAGTTATTATCCAATGTTTTAGGGTTTCTCTTGCTTCCCAAAATATTCTAGTCTCATCAAGGTTACATGTAGAGGTTAATACCTCACATAGCTACCATAATATCAACACTCCCTCCTAGCTAGGGAGGTATTAAATGCAATGGTCTTGAGCACAAACAAACCATTCAACTAGTAGCATCATCATAGCCACACAAGTTATCTCATGATCACGTAGATCAACTCACGAGCAACATCACCACTATCAGTATCATCTGATAACATCAACTGCATCATCTCTCGAAGCCATACTCCACCTGAGTAATCGGGCATGATGTTGAATAAGTCACTCACTCAACAGAGTGATACAAGGACCATTCTTTTGATCCGGACATACGTCCTAGAAGAATGATTTTCCCAACAGATGTTGAAAGCCACGCCATGGGCTACAGAGACCATTCCTACAGGAATGTCAATCTCGAACTATTTTTCTAATTGGGTCATATGTACCATACAGATCCATCTCTACCCATATGCCTTAGAAAATATTGGTCTCGTATCAACCACCCTAATTGGGACGTCATGTCCTTAGGGGGCGGACTATTCAACCTAATCAGGCCAATAACTGTGGCTCAAGGAAATATCAGTCCTGAACCATTTTCCTAATCGGGCCACAACCTATGCCTTAGGAAAATACCTGTTGGATTTTCAATGAGCTATGGCTCATGTATCCTCTTTAAATTTTATGTTTATCTATTACTTGAACCATAACTACTCCATCAAACCAAGATCATAAGAAGAATAACCATGCAGAAGTACACAAGAAGTATCCTGGGAAACCCTTCTCAACAAGGGAATAAAACCCAGCCAATCCTTTGCTATATTCCTCAAGAGAAAGGTCTCCCACACTGTCGCCAAACCTAGCACACAAGAAGGGGCTGTAATTTTCATAATTTCATACCACAACTTCTGAAATCATGAGATAACACAATGATAAGTGTATTTCCTCAATGGGAATTCACCTTTATTTATATAAGACTTGTCACATCAAATGATGTGTCTTTTGGCACAATAGGGCTGACCTCAATAACTCAAAATATAATTAATAATTACAATATTAATTATCTTTTATATTAATCATCTTTTACATTAATTATCTTTTACATTAAGGTGGGGCTGACTTGTACCCTTTACATTACAAATAGGGTTACAGGTAAGTCTGGCTCTTGAACAATATAGCAAGGGATCTCATACACCCACTAGTGCTCGGCCACTAGGGGCACATCCGTAGGGATGTCCATATCTCTATCTCTGTGTGTCTCATAGGAGAACCACACTCACTAGTGCTCAGCCACTAGGATCAAGTTCACTTGTGCTCCTCCACAGGCACGTCCACTCAACAGATCTTCTTTCCCACTACATTACACATGAGAGTCATCTGGAGTTCATCATCTCAACTCTCTGCTCAAAGGAGGCTAATACATCGTCTTCATCTCTGTCTCATGATGATGCACCCAGCTCTATGGGAATTCACACGTTCACCTTGTGCTTAGCCACAGGCACATCCAACTTAGCAAATCTCCTTTCTCACTGTGTTACACAGGAGAATCATCTGAAGTTCTTCTCAACTCTCTGTAAGGAGGAGGCTATCATTACGTTCCATCTCTGTCTCAAATAGGAACCACACACCCATCTCAGGGGCTCTCTCTCAGGTCTATGTCCTGGAGGATGTCTCACGCAGTTGTAATCATCAACAATACCACTCCATGATACGTCAGCAATCTATCAACCTGGACCATTCTCCACAGGGAGAATGTCTGTCCACAAGCAAACTGACTATCCATCTAGCTAGCAATCATCTCCAACACTAGTGGTAGTCTCCATGGAAATCAGATAATAGCATGCAACTGCTACAATACCATCCAATAGAACACAATTGTGTCTATCCATAGTAGTACACAACTACTACCCAGTGGTACACAACCAATCCTAGTAGCACATAGCTACTAACCAGTGACACACAGTCACTACCAGTGGAGCACATCCACCACCGTAGCATACGACTACTGTCTAGAGATATATAGTCTCCACAACAATCATATCATTTGATATAAACCTGCATAAACAATATCGCGATACAAACTGAGTCATCTGAGCCATTCCTCCTCTCACATCTGTGAGATCTGGAAGAGCATCTTCCCTCGGAAGGTAAAAACATCAACCATGGGCTAACTAGACTATTCTTCCCAAACATAGAAGAATAATTGTCCCTGATTTCTGAGCTTGGACCATTCACCTAACTGGGCCATTCCTCCGGCACTAATCATAGTACAACCTGGAGAGAATGAGTCTACCCTAGGGAATGTCTGTCCCTAATTGTTGAACCTGGACCATTCACCTAACTGTGCCATTCTTTCAGCACTAATCATAGTGCAACCTAGAGAGAACGAGTCTTCCCTAGGAAATGATTGTCCAACACCAACCTCCTATAACGGACCATTCTTCGAAACTACTCACATCTGTGAATTTCGAAAGAATGACTACCCGGAGAGGCATACCATTCTACTTAACCACTACTCAGAGTGACTGCCAAGAAGAATGATTGTCCTAGACCATTCCCCCACACTGGCCACAAGGGGAATCGATGTCTATGGTACATCAGCAATCTATCGAACCATCTTCATTACAAAAATGACTGTCCGATCTGGACCATTTTCCGAACTGGAAAATGCTTGTCTGTCAGAAATCTTGGGCCACTTTCCGGACTAGAAGCTGACTGCCCAACCCTGACCATTTTCTGAACTGGAAAATGATTGCCCATAAATCAATAACATATCAGTGCTCCCTCCCAACCTGGGAGTAATCTCCTCCTTTTTCCAATAAGGAAGTCATCTCCACGACTACCAGCTTGTCCCTTAAGTACGCAAACTTTTCATCTTGGACAGAGGCTTTACCAAAATATCTGCTATCTGCTCATCTGTGAAGATATACTAGAGAACCACTTCTTCCCCCCTCTAGACTCTATCATGGAGAAAATAATACTCGATCTCAATGTGCTTCGACCTGTCATGGAGCATCTGGTTCTCTGAAAGCTTCACACAACTCTGATTATCACAATATATCACGGTCGAATCCAACACCTGATCAAACAGTCCAGAAACCAACTTACAAAGCCACATTGCTTTCATACAAGCATCACATGCTGCAATATACTCTGCTTCTGCAATCCTGAGTGCAACAAACCTTTGTTTCCTGCTAGCCCATGACGTCATGGCAAAGCTCAAACTGAAACATATCCAAGTAGCACTTCTTCTGTCATCTGCACTCCCTGCCCAATCTAAAACGATAAATCCATGCAGTTGTATATCATAACTCAAACATCCCACAAAGCAAATATCCGACTGAGTATTCTCCAAATACATTAACAAGCCAATCAATTGTTGATACAAAGACGAGTCTACTAGATCAGAGTCTCTCAACTTCTTCAGATATGTCATCATGGGAGTTTGCCATGGATTTGCAATCCATCATCCCGAACTTCTGAAGAACCATTTCAATATACTTCCTCTGTCATAGGAAGTTTTCACCATGCTTCTGTTGTACATGAGAGGCTCTACACCAAGTTTGCTTGAATCCATACAAGGTCTTCCTCCATATGCATACAAGGGTCTCCTTCTGGTATACCTCAAAACCTTGAGGTTGCTCTACATACACTTCTTCTTCAATTACTTTGTTGAGAAGAACAGTCTTTACATTCATCTGATGTAAACTCCAACCCATGGATACTGCAGGAGATATAATGGCTCAGGTAGAGGTATGTCTGGTTACTGGAACAAGTTGTCATCATAGTCTTCTCCCTCCTTCTGGGAGAACCCTGTAGCCCTGAGTCTCGCCTTATATCTATCAATGCTTCCATTTATAAGTCTTTTTCACAATTTCTCACATGCATTGCTCTTCGTCACAGCTTCCATACATCCCTTCTGTTTGACTGCTTCTAGTGGGTTCAAACCATGCTGGTAGTTCTGACTTTTCTTTCTTTCTAGGAATCTTCATGTTCTTCCTCATGTTTTTCTTCAATGTTGGAGTCCATGGAATCTTCTATAGATTACATGCCCTTCTTTCCTAAAGGCTCCAACTTTTTCCTTCTGCCATAGGAACATAAATGTAGATGGACAACCAAGGATATTCAAGGCTTCTTTTCAAATAAGACTTCTTCGAGAGTCAAGTTGAACACGTGTTGCTTATCATGGTTGCTACTGCCAATGAAGAATATGGACAGATACTTCATAGTATTCACGGATTCTTCAATGGATCATATTATTGGAGATTAGCTCCCTCCTAATCTCGGCTTCATGCTTGAATGAGCAATATGCATGCTCTTCTTTTGGAATTCTGTAATCAAATCCCTCCATCTGAGAGAGTCCATGCTTTCCTCTGCATCCTTCTTGGTTTCTGCAAGGCGTCATAAATCTATTCTAGTTTCCTCTTGATTACTGACGTCTTTCTGAGTCTGACTCCATTAAGTCTCTTTAAGTTTGTTTCTATCTATTCTGATTATTGCCCATCTGGCAGTTGTGTCATCCTTATAAACTTCTTCTATGACAGCTTCTGCAAAGATTGTTCATCAAACATATTTCACAAGGATATTATCCAATGTTTTATGGTTTCTTTTGCCTCCCGGAATATTCTAGTCTCGTAAAGGTTACATGTAGAGGTTAATACCTCCCATAGCTACCATAATATCAACAAAAAAACTCTCTCAAGCTTAAGGGAAAAAACCAGCAAATGATCTTTCTTATTACCAAATGAATGAGCTAGGAGCAGATACAAATTTACCACAGCCACATAGGCTTACAACCATGAGAGTTTAATGTCCAGATCTAACTTTAAAGCTAGCTCAAATTCTCGTAGAAGTTTGTAGCCCGAAACCTGAAAAAAAATTGTCCTTGCTGCAAAGATCCCACAAGCAGCAGAGCTTCCTTCTTCATTGTGTCTTCAACGAGTATTCAATGTGTCAAGCGCTAAGGAGTCTTATTAATAATAATTATTTCTCCATAACTCGCTATGAAACTCATCTTCATCACTTGACTTAACTAAGAAAACTCGTCTTAGTAACTCAACTTACCAACTTGAGTTTACATGCAGACTTGACAACTCGTCTTTGTAACTTAGCTTACCAACTCGACTTTACATGCAGACTTTGTTAACTCGACTTTACATGCAGACTACTTGACAACTCGACTTTGCTTTTCAACTGAGTTTGCATGACTCAACTTTGACAACTCATATTAGAATTTAAGGGAAAAACAGTAGGCTAGCTAGAAACAGAAATATTTTTATAAATTTCAAATCATTTGCTACTATAATTTAGGATCGGCAAAACATTAAAAAGTTTTATGCATAATCCAATAGCATAAATAAGTAAGTAGCATAACATAGATCTAAGTATTACCTTAGCTGTAACAAAGAACAAAGGTACATGATTTGTTGATGTTACCTTCCTCCAATGTATGCTCAGAAAAAGCTTAGTAGATCATGGATCAAAGTTTCAAACCCTCAGAAGGTCAGCGGAGGCGGCTAGATGGTAAAGTCGTTCTTGCAACAAAGGTCGGGTCTTGTGCTCAAACCCGAGCAAGGACGTGGTCTAGCTGCAGAAAGCTTAACTGGGCCAAGCCCGCATACCTTTAGGTCAGCGGAGGCGGCTGGATGGTAAAGTCGTTCTTGCAACGAAGGTCAGGTCTTGTGCTCAAACTCGAGCAAGGATGTGGTCTAGCTGCAGAAAGCTTAACTGGGCCAAGCCCGCATACCTTTGCCCGCACGGGTGTAGACGGATTGGCAAGTGCCGTGTAAATGGAAGGAAATTTGTAAATGAAGTCTCATGTTCGATTCTCACCCGGACTTACTCGTGCGCCATTCTTGCGGGCTGGGTGGTTGCACCTGGGGTTATAGTGGTAGCCGCCTGGGGATCGACCCCGTGTCACGCGAGTACGAGAACCGCGAGTTGCCGATTCCCCCAGTAAAAAAAAAAAAAAAGTTTCAAACCCTCAAGGTAGATCTCATCATGATCATAGGGACAATGCCAAGAAGAACTCTTAGGATAGGAAACCAAAAACCAACTCAGTAGGCTGAAAAGCTATAGTCCAAGCCACTGTCAAGCAATAGGGCTGAAAACAAAAATAACACTATCCAACCTAGCGCTGCAAAAAGAACCCACAAACAACCTTAACACTTTCAACCCAAGAACACAAAATTCTTCTTTAATAAAGAAAAAATACCAGCAGTCCAAAACAGCCCTAACAATCAGAATACTAAGGCCGCTGACAGACAAGGTAAGGCAGCACATCAAGACAAAAGGGCGGCACTAGTAAAATATCAAGGAAACATCATTTAGACCATAAATACAGCAAGGCGGCACAGTCAAACCAGCAAGGTGGCACCAGAACACCAACATCATACAAGAACCCTTTACGGCTGGCAGGGATAGACTCCTACAGGTCAGCGACAAGCAAAATCAGTCATGGTTGATAGGGATAAACCCACGGCAGTTGGAGTAGACCAAGAACACACAAGAGGGGAGCTAAGAGAACCCTTGGAAACCTGTCCAAAAGAGTCGCATCACCCTTGTAACCCTGTCCAGAAGAGTCGCAGCAAATATCAGTCTCCAACTCGGCTAGAAGAAAGTAAGTGTATCAAGTGAGGAATAGGCCAGACCTTATATAGTTTTAGGTAGGTAAGATAGGGTTAACACATTCACCTTTTAGAGTCCACTTTAACATAGATTTAGGGTTAGGTTAACCCCCAAAATAACAAACTAACTAAGACGTCAAGTGGTAAGACCAATAGACTAAGTCAACACGATAATTAAATCGAAGATAAGGGTTTCATGAACATGGCGGTCAGTTTTCTTTAGGAAGAGGTAGGATGCAAAATAGAAAATTGAACCAACACATAAACATAAACTTAGGAGGGTAATAACTCGAGCAAAGGGTTTTTCTTTTCTTTTTTATCAATAAACAATAAGACAAATTCAAAAGGTCAAGTCCTTCTTTAATGGCATTTTTTGTCCACATGAGTCTCATGATATAACTTATAAGCTTTTATCATCCTAGCATACGTGGAAGGCTAATGACGTGATCATGCCTTTCCTCTTGACTGCTCTTAGGTCACATAGACCATCCCGGGAGAGAAGAAAGTCACACATCATCTCGGCTTGGAACTTAAACCAAGAAACTCCCGAGTCCCAGACCAAGATACCCTAGCACACATATGGGGGCCCTAGAATATATCTAGGGGCTTAACCACCAAGGTACACAACCAAGGATCAATCCAAGTGCTAAACAAGGATTACATGGAACACATCCAAGGGCCCTAGAACACATCTAGGGACTTATATCATCAAACTGCTTGGTCCCTGACCAAGAACCCCAGAAATACACTAGGGGCCCAACTAGGGTCTTTTGCCATGGCTCTAACTACTTGGTCCCAGACCAAGAACCCGAGGAGTATACTGGGGGCCCTAGATCACAACTAGGGTCTTTTCCATCCTCCCGGAGAATGGCTCTTGCAACTGCATTAATTTTAACACTCCCTCTCAGCAAGAGAGGCATTCTCAGCAACACCAAGCTTGTCTCGAAAGTATACAAACTTCTTCAACGGCAACGACTTGGTCAAAATATCTGTAGCTTGTTTCGGTCGGAACATGTTGAATACTGAGAATGTTCTTCTGCACCATGTCCCGAACATAGTGATATCTCATCTCAATGTGTTTCGATCTATCATGAAACACAGGATTCTTGAAGAGCTTTATACAGCTCTGGTTATCACAGTGAATTATTGTGGGTTCTAGCTCAACACTAAACAAATCTGAGAGTAGTTTTTTGAGCCACATTGCTTCTCTACTAGCAACACTTGCAGCAATGTATTCTGCCTCTGCAGTGCTTTGGGCTATGGAGCCCTGCTTCCTGTTGGACCAGGAGATCATGGTTGAACCCATACTGAAACAATATCCGGAAGTGCTCTTTCAGTCCACTATACTACCCATCCAATCTGAATCTGTATAGCCATGAAGCATGACACCTACACTAGAAGTGTATCTGAGCCCATAAGTTATAGTCCCCCGGACATATCGGAAAATATGTTTAGCAACAACCATATGAATGTGTTTTGGATTGAACATAAACTGACTGAGGGCATTCATTGCATAACAATTGTTCAGTCTAGTGTGTACTAGATACATCAAGGACCCAATAATCTGACAATATATTGTAGGGTCTTCTGGATCTGAACCTGTAGCTTGATCATGTAACTTCTTCAGGTTAGAAATCATAGGTGTGGTCATGGACTTACAGTCCAGCATCCCAAATCTTCGAAGCACATCAACTGCATACTTACTTTGTAAGAGAAAGATCTCACCATGTTTCTGCCACACCTCTAAACCAAGAAAGTAATGCATAAGACCCAAGTCCTTCATTTCAAGCTCTGCTGACAGCTCCCTCTTAGTCTGAGCTATCAGATGTCCCTCTCCAGTAAGGAACAAATCATCCACATATAAAACCAAGATAACAGGATGATTCTTCACAATCTTTATATAAAGAGTAGGATCTGCTATACTCTTGGAGAACCCAAGACTCTAAAGAAAACTGTCAATTCTTCCATACCAAGCTCTCGGAGCCTGTTTCAATCCATACAAGGCTTTCTTGAGTTGCAGACATGGGATTCCTTCCCATGGATCACAAAACCCTCAAGCTGCTCGATATAAACCTCTTGCTCAACTTCATCATTAAGAAACGTAGTCTTAACATCCATTTGGTGAAGTTTCCAATTAAAGATTGAAGCAAGAGAAATGATGACTCTGATAGAAGTATACCTGGCAACAGGAGCAAAAATATCATCATAATCAATTCCCTCTTTCTAAGAGAAACCACGAGCCACAAATCTAGCTTTGTATTTTTCAACACTACCATCTACTGCATGCTTTATTTTGTAAATCCATTTAGAGGTTACTATTGATTTTCCTTGAGGTCTTGGGACCACTTCCCCTTCAATATTGACTCGTATTCTTCTATCATGGCATCCTTCCACACTTTTTGTTTAGCAGCCTCATCAAAAGTGGAAGGTTTTGAGTCAATCACAAGATTCAACTGAGCTATCAAACCTGAGTACTTATCTGGCTTCTTGCTTTCTCTAAATGTACCTTTAGGTGCTACATGTTTTTCTACTTCCTTAAAATTTCACGACACCGTGTTGGCTTCCTTTTGGCAGGAAGTTTCTCTAGGGGAAACTCAATAGAATCCCTTATGGTCACTGAAGGCTCTATGGCCTCCTCCCTCTACTCATCTGAAAGTTGTGAATCTAAAGGCTCTGGAGATGAAGCTTCCTGCTCCTTTGTATCACAAGGAAGCTCTCTGGAATGACGAAAGGCAGCTTCCTCATGGAAGGTCACATCTCTATTGACCTCTATATACTTTTTCCCTGACACATAGATTCGATGTGCTTTTGAGGTCTCACTGTACCCCACAAAATTGTCTTTCTTTCCAGAGGGTTCTAACTTAGTCCTATTTTCTTTTGGTACATGAATGTAGACAAGACTGCCAAAAATTCTCAAATGATCAACTAAAGGCATTTCACCAGTGAAGATTTCTTATGGAGTTTTCTCTTCCAAAGCTTTATGAGGACACCTATTCTGAATATAAACTGCAGTACTTGCAGCTTCGGCCCAAAGAGACAACGGAAGATTCTGATCATACATCATAGCTTTGGTTGCCTCCCAAATTGTCTTGTTCTTTCTTTCTGCAACCCCATTCTGTTGGGGATTGTAAGGCACGGTCAGCTCCCTCTAGATCCCAGAAGCCCGGGAGAGATCATCATACTTGTGGGAGTCAAAATCTTTTCCATTATCTATTCTGAAAACATGGATATGTCTCCTTCTCTGATTCTCAACAAGATTCTTAAAATTCTGAAATTTACTGAAGGATTCATCTTTAGTTTTCAAAAAATAAATACAAGTTTTACAAGAGAAATCATCAATAAAAATGATATAATAAAGACAACCATTGACGGATGGAGTAGTCATAGGTCCACAAAGATTAGAATAAATAAAATCTAAGATACCATTAGTTTTTCTATTACTTTGAGGGTAAGTTTTCTTTGTAGTTTTACCAAGAGCACAACCTCTACAAATATGATCATGCTCAAAAGAAAAAACTGGCATACATGTTACCATCTTTTGCAAACCTGGGAGAGAATTATAGTTGAGATGTCCAAACATTTTATGCTATAATTCGAAGGGGTTGATCATCTCATGAGCTAATGCTTAAATAAATTGACCAATGACTTTGTAAAGTCCACCTTATTGAACTCGGATTATCATGGTTGAGCTCATACTTTCATTTGAGGGCCACATAAGAGCCTTTCCTTTGGAGAAGGCTACTGTGTACCCTTTACTTTCTAGAACTGCAACTAAAATAAGATTTTTCTTTAAACCAGGAACATAAATAATTTCTTCAACATGAAATACATTACCTGACTGAAGCTGAAAAGATGTTGATACAACTCCTTTTATAGCATAAGTGCCATCATCACCTAATTCTACCTTCACATTGAACTTATTATCTCGGTAGTTCACAAGGTTTTGTTTGAAGCATGTCAAGAGCTTGGAGGGCCCATTGTCCATTAACCATATTTCTTCTGATTTGGTGACAGCACCGAAGAGAGATGAAACAAGATAACTCTCTCTATGTTGCTCTTGTTCTTTAGAGACAGTTTTGGTTCTCTTTCTTTGAGGTTCTTCTTCCTCAGTTGCAACTGAAACATGAAACCTACTTTTTTGTTTCTGCTTTGAAGGAGGGTTCATGTAGTCTTTTGCATAATGGCCTAGCTTGTTAAAGTTAAAGCATCTTACTTTAGATAAATGAGAGTGAGGATGAGAGTGATTACCTTGAGGTTTCTTACCTTTTCTTTTGTGCCGAGGAAATCTCTTCCATTTCTTGGCTTTGGCTAAAAGAGCATGGTCTTTCGCAATGGAGGGTTCATTTATGCTTTTAATTATGCCCTCTTCTTCCAAGCAATCATGCCATAATCTCTAGAAATTGGGTTGAACTTCTCTTCCATTTCCAGATGAGAGAAATGTCTCCCATGATTTTGGAAGACCATCTACTGTTGTTTGTACAAGGTCATCATCATCTACTGCAACTCCAATTGCTGCAAGTTGATCTCTTGTTTGGGAAATTTTGAAAAAGAAGGCAAAGATGGTGTCATCATTTCCCATCTTTAATGTACATAGTAGTTTCTTCAAGGTCCTCTTCTGAGTTGGGGCCTTCTTTTCATACAAGTTGGATAGGGAATCAAAGCATTCATTTGTTATCTTTAGGTGAGCAATAAGAGGCATCATCCCATCTTTAACTGAGTCAAAAATGACCCTCTTGGCTTTGGCCTGCCTCTTCTTATAGGCTCCTCTTCCTGCATCTGTAGTAGGTTCTTCCATCACCCTAGTAACCAGATCATCCAAGTCACTTTCTTCCAAGATATTAAAGATCCTAGCCTTCCAAGCATTGAATTTTGAAGCCCCTTCAAGCCTATCTTTTGCTTGACTAAAGAAGAAGCCATACAGAAAATTGTTTACAGATGCAAGACAAACTTATTGCTGATCTGTAATACAAACCCTTAAGAGAGGATCTACGCAGGCTCAAAAGTCTACCACAAATGAGCTCTTTTCACACCCTAAGCTCTGATACCATATTAGAATTTAAGGGAAAAAGAGTAGGCTAGCTAGAAACAAAAATATTTTTATAAATTTCAAATCATTTGCTATTGTAATTTAGTTATCAGCAAAACATCAAAATTTCTGATGCATAATCTAATAGCATAAATAAGTAACATAACATAGATCTGAGTAGTACCTTAGTTGTAACAAGGAACAAAGGTACCTGATTTGTTGTTGTTACCTTCGTCCAATGTATGCTCAAAAAAAGCTTAGTAGATCATGGATCAAACCCTCAGGGTAGATCTCATCATGATCATAGGGGCAATGCCAAGAAGAACTCTTAAGATAGGAAACCAAAAACCAACTCAACAAGATGAAAAGCTACAGTCCAAGCCACTGTCAAGCAATAGGGTTGAAAAAAAAATAGCACTGTCCAACCTAGGGCTGGAAAAAGAACCCACAAACAACCTTAACACTTTCATCCCAAGAACACAGAATTCTGCTTTAACAAAGGCAAAATACCAGTAGTCCAAAACAACCCTAACAATCTAATCACAAAGTAAGAATATTAAGGTTGTTGACAGACAAGGTAAGGCAGCACATCAAGACACAAGGGCAACACCAGTAAGATATCAAGGCGGCATCATTTAGACCATAAATACAGCAAGGCGACACGGTCAAACCAGCAAGGTGGCACGAGAACACCAACAGCATACAAGAACCCTTTACCACTGGCAGGGATAGACTCCTATAGGTCAGCGGCAGGCAAAATCAATCATGACTGATAGGGATAAACCCACGACAGCTGAGCAGACCAAGAACACACAAGAGGGGAGCTGAGACTTCTTAATTTGCATAATATAATTAGGGTTTGACCAATCCATAAAAGGGGATTTGATCAAGTACAAAGCCCGACATGATCAAGCCACAAAAGGGGATTGATCTGATGAATAGTAACTCAATAATAAATAGAAGACTCTTTGCAGTTAAAATATTTCAACAATCCCCCTTAACAAGAAGGGTGTTCTACAACATCATCAGGAGAGAGAGAGAGAGGGCAGCAACATCAACAGTATCTGGAACACTGACTGGCATATCTATAAATCATCGGAAGTTTTTCTCATCATCAATATCATCATCCACATCAAGGAGTTGGAATGGCATCATCATCATCTGCATCAACATGGATTAGTATAACACTAATACATCATCATCATCAACATCATCTCTAAGCTGGAAATCTTTAGCACGAAACTAGCATCTCATCAACATCAGCACGAAGCTGGAAATCTTCAACACGAGGCTGGCATCTCAACAACATCAGCACGAAGCTGGAAATCTTCAGCATGAGTCTGGCATCTCAACAACATCAACACGAAGCTGGAAATCTTCAGCACGAGGTTGGCATCTCAACAACATCAGCATGAAGCTAGAAATCTTCAACATGAGGCTAGCATCTCAACAACATCGACACAAAGCTGGAAATCTTCAGCACGAGGCTGGCATCTCAACAACATCAACACGAAGCTGGAAATCTTCAGCACAAGGCTGGCATCAACACTACTCCCCCTTTCGAGGGAGGTCCTTTCAGACTATACCAAGCTTGTCTCAAAAGTGCTCAAACTTTGCACAAGACAGAGGCTTGGTCAACACATCTGCAACTTGTTCATCCGTGCTAACATAATGTAGCTTTATGGCTCCTCTCTACACCATATCACGAATGTAGTGATATCAAATCTCTATGTGTTTTGACTTGTCATGGAACACATGGTTCTTTGTCATTTTTATGCAACTTTGGTTATCACATAGAATCAAGGTTGCTTTCATCTCCAGATCAAATAGACCTATCAACAACTTCTGAAGCCCTATGGCTTCACAACTGGCGGAACATGCAGCAATGTATTTCGCTTCTATCGTGCTGAGAGCAATACTTGATTGCTTCCTACTCTGCCATGAGATCATGGTTGACCCCAGACTGAAACAACATCCTGAGGTGCTCTTTCTGTCAAAGACACTTCCAGCCCAATCTGAATCGATATATCCACTCGGTCTAAAGTCATGATCCCCATTATAACTGAGACCAAAATCCAACGTACCCTTAAGGTATCTCATCACATGTTTTGCAGCAACAAGGTGAACATGTCTAGATTCTACCAGAAATTGACTCAAGGTATTCACAGCAAAACATATATCTGGTCTGATGTTCGTCAGATACATCAACGATCCAACGATTTGTCTGTACAGCGTAGCATCAGCCAATTCTGACGAAGTATCGACTAAGAGCTTCAACTTTGTTTCCATGGGTGTATTCATGGATTTACACTCCAACATATCAAACCTCTTGAGTATTTCAATTGCATACTTCCCTTGGTTAAGGAAGATCTTCTCTGGGCTCTACCAGACCTCAAGACCTAAGAAATAGTGCATTAGGCCTAGGTCTTTCATCTCAAATTCTGCAATGAGCTTCTTCTTACAATCAGTGATGAGCTTTTCTTCTCCAGTTAGAAATAAGTCATCCACATACAACAACAATATAACAGGCTCATCATTCATAACCTTGAAGTACAGGTTAGAATCGTCTTTACTCTTGGTAAAGCCCAAGCTCGTCAAGAAACTGTCAATTCTTCCATACCAAGCTCTAGGAGCTTGTTTCAATCCGTACAAAGCCTTCTTCAATTTCCAGACATGTGTTTTTCCATCTTCAACCTCAAACCCTTGAGGTTGTTCTATATACACTTCCTCTTCAATGACACCATTTAAGAAAGTTGTTTTCACATCCATCTAGTGTACCTTCCATTTCATCTTAGCTGCAAGGGCTATGATGGTTATGATTGAAGTGTATCTGGCTACAAAAGCAAACGTCTCTTCATAATCAATGCCTTCCTTTTGGGAAAAGCCACGGGCTACAAACCTTGCTTTATATTTATCAATATTTCCATTAGCAGCATGTTTTATCTTGTATAGCCATTTGGAAGATACCACATCTTTGCTCTTCAGTCTGAGAACTATTTCCCATACATCATTCTTTATAACGGATTGGTATTCTTCTTTCATGGCAGTTACCCATTCTTTCTTCTGAATGGCTTCTTCAAAGCAAGTAGGCTCCTTCTCTAAGAGATCACACATCAAAGCCATATAACTGGAGAATGGCTTGGGTTTCTTGACTTGTCTCATGGTTGCTTCGGGGGCACCATATTTCTCTCCATCTTGAATAAGTTCCCTTGCCCAGGCTGGCTTTCTCTTGTGAGAGATCGTCATCTGGGGAGGTTCTTGAGATTCTATTATGTCATGATCTTCTGGAATCACCTCATCAGGGGAAGTTGTGACTTCCCTCACTGGTTCTACAACTCTAGGAGCTACAGGTTCTTCTTCATATACTTCTTCAAGCTGGCATCTTCTTGATTTATCGAATGTTGCATCTTCATCAAAGGTTACAACTCTGTTGATCTCAATATGATGGTAACATGGTATATAAATTCTGAAGGCATTTGAGACCTCACAGTATCCAACAAATATTCCCTTCTTTCCTAAAGGGTCCAACTTGGTTCTCTTCTCTTTTGGAATGTGTACAAATATTGGACACCCAAATATCTTGAGATGGCTTACTTCTAGCTTCTTTCCGGAGAACATCTCTTCAAGGGTTTTGAACCCAAGAGCACTATGGGATAATCTATTCTGTACATATATTGTCGTTCTTGTTGCTTCTACCCATAAGTGCATTGGAAGATCTTGATCGTGGATCATAGTCTTCACTGCTTCCATTATAGTTCTGTTCTTTCTTTCTACTACACCATTTTGTCGAGGATTGTACAGAGTGGTGAGATCCCTCTTGATCCCGGCATCTTTACAAAAGTTTACAAACTCTTTTGAGGTGTATTCTCCTCCATTATCTGACCTGAGTGTCTTGATCTTTCTTCTAGAGAGATTCTCTATTAGGGCTTTGAATTCCTTGAATTTTCCAAACACTTCATCTTTTGATTTTAAGAAGTACACCCAAGTTTTGCGAGAATAGTCATCAATAAATGATACATAGTATACATACCCACTAATGGAGGTTGATGGCATTGAGCCACATACATCTGAGTGGATGAGCTCTAAGACTCCTTTTGCTTTATTGTCGCTCTTCGGGAAAGGGTTCTTGATGTTCTTTCCTTGTGCCCACACCTTCATGGTCAACCTTGAATTCTAGTAGACCTGTGACTGCCTTACTCACATATGGTAATGCCTTGTAATTGATGTGAGCTAGTCTTCTATGCCAAAGTTCACATGGACTCTCAATGGAATGAGTCAAGGCTGCTTCTGAGTGACCTTTTAGCCTATATAAGCCACCTTCTCCTGTTCCAATAACAATTGCATCTTCTATGATTTTTCCTTTAGGCCACATAAGAACTTCTCCATCTATAAAAGCAACTATGAAGCCTTTCTTATCTAAAGCTGAGATAGAAAGTAAGTTCTTTGTCAAACTCGGTACATATAGTACATCCTTCATCTTCATTGGGGCCCCTGAATCAAGTTTGTAATTGGACTCTCCTACTCCTTTGATAGGGTACTGGTAATCATCTCCAAGTGTAACTTTCTGGGGAAAGTTCTTTTCTATAAGGCTAGAGAGAATGTCTCTTTGACATGTCATGTGCTTGGAAACACCACTATCTATGAGCCAAGTATCCTCACCAGGTGACACTGATCCTAAGAGGGCAGAGATTAAGACATAGTCTTCAATCTGTTCTTTTATCATCTTTGTGGGTGGCTCTTCATCTTCAACTGTATGGGCATGGTGCCTTTTGTTTCTCTTCTTGTATTCTTCTCTCTTAGCTGGACAATCTTTAGTATGTCCCATCTTATCACAATGGTAGCATTGATAAGAGGAGAAATTTCTCTCTTCTTTAAGCTTTTTGAAACTTCTGGAATTTCCTTGGAGGATGAGATTATTTATGAGAGTTGTTGAATCTCTTTGGAGAGTGAGATTCTTTATGTTGATAAGTTTCCTTCTGGAAGTGAAACCTCTTCCTTCCTCCTTTAGTATGAGTAGCTAGGGCTTGATCTTCATCTCTTGATAGTATTGCTTCTCGGTTAGCTACTCTCGCTTCTTCTTGAGTACATTCTTCCCACAGAATGTCAAAATGTAGTTCCTCCTTTCTAGCACAAATAGTTTGGATGAATGCATCCCAAGGTCTTGTAAGAGCATTAAGAGCTATCATTATGAGTTCATCTTCATCTAGAGTATCTCCAACTGCTTCTAGTTGTTCCTTGAATTGTGATATTCTAGAGAAATATTCATGAATTGTTTCTCCTTTCTACATCCTTGTACTTTTGAGTTGAGTTCTTAGATTCATCTTTTGGTTGATGTTCTTTCCTTCATACATTCTGGTTAGGGCATCAAACATTTCTTTTGGAGTTTTCTTTGAAGCCACAGTCTGCAATGATTCTTTTGGCCCTAACCGTGTCCTTTTGGTGTTTTGCTTTGGTTGTAGCATCGGTAGGTGCTGGTACATCTTCTTTAATGAATCTTGCTAGGTCATTCTCTTCAAGAATGAGTGTGATCCTATACTTTCAGGCACAGAAGTTATCCACACCTTCTAGCTTGTCAACAAGTTTAGTGCTTGCAGACATCTTGACCTGGAGCTGGGAAAATGACCAAAAATTGAAAATGCTCAGAATTTAAATTTGAACTTACCAGGAGGTGCACTTGGCTGAGGCACTTGGCACAGTCGGATTTTAGAAAATCCAAATTTTGCCCCTTCAAACTGGGCCTGCGGAAATCTGGACTGGTACTTCTTGCACTGGTTCTGGTTTCCTCGTTTCTAGGGTTTCACTTTCCGGGAGTTATGTCCACTAGAAAAGTGCGTTGAGGCTGCCAAAGAGTTCGCTAGGCTAGGGCGCACTTCCTTGAGGAGTTTTAGGATGAAATTCTTCTTCAATAGAAAACCCTAATTTTCTTGTACGGCAACAGTGAAGTTTTTGCTTATGTAGTGAAAGGTGCTCTCTTCAGCTTACCTCTGATATTTTGTTAAGTTTTGAGCTATTATTAGGTTTCTTTTCAATTTACTAGGTAACAATAGCATAGGTAGGATCACTGAGAGAAACACAATCACAAGATACACAGCATTTATCCTGGGAAACCCTCATGGGGGAGAAAACCCAACAAAAACTTCATTAATATAGAGAGTCAATACAATGCCAAGACAATAAACCAAAACACTAGAGAATATCCAACACTGACCAATGCACCTCTCTCTTCCTTCTTCTCCCAACTGCAGCTACCAAACTTGCGCACTTGATGAGTGAATGAGTGAGTGAGATAATGAGGCGCTAGCCTCCTTTATTTATACTAGCTAACAGGCGCTGGAAAGGTGTCTCTTCACTGGGTAGGGCCAACTTCTTCTTCTTAATGGTTAAAACCACTTTAATTAGGCCTGGGGAGCGACTTCTTAATTTGCATAATATAATTAGGGTTTGACCAATCCACAAAAGCGGATTTGGTCAAGTACAAAGCCTGACATGATCAATCCACAAAGGGGGATTGATCTGATGAATAGTAACTCAATAATAAATAGAATACTCTTTGCAGTTACAATGTTTCAACAACTTTAACATAGATTTAGGGTTAGGTTAACCCCTAAAATAACAAACTAACTAAGACGTCAAGTGGTAAGACCAATAGACTAAGTCAACACGATAATTAAATCGAAGATAAGGGTTTCATGAACATGGCGGCCAACTTTCTTTAGGAAGAGGTAGGATCCAAAATAGAAAATCGAACCAACACATAAACAAAACTTAGGAGGGTAATAACTCAAGCAAAGGGTTGTTTTTTTACCAATAAACAATAAGACAAATTGAAAAGGTCAAGTCCTTCTTTAATGGCATTTTTTGTCCACATGAGCCTTATGATATAACTTATAAGCTTTTATCATCCTAGCATACGTGGAAGGCTAATGACGTGATCACACCTTTCTTCTTGACTACTCCTAGGTCACATGGACCATCCCGAGAGAGAAGAAGGTCACACATCATCTCGGCTTGGTACTTAAACCAAGAAACTGCCTGGTCCCAGACCAGGATACCCCGGAACACATTTGACAACCCTAGAATATATCTAGGGGCTTAACCACAAAGGTACACAACCAAGGATCAATACAAGTGCTAAACAAGGATTCCTTGGAACACATCCAGGGGCCCTAGAACACATCTAGGGACTTGTATCATCAAACTGCTTGGTCCAGAACACATCTAGGGACTTATATCATCAAACTACTTGGTCCCTGACCAAGAACCCCAGAAATACACTGGGGGGCCAACTAGGGTCTTTTGTCATGGCTCTAACTGCTTGGTCCCAGACCAAGAACCCCAGGAGTGTACTGGGGGCCCTGGATCACAACTAGGGTCTTTGCCATCCTCCCGAGGAATGGCTCCTGCAGCTTCATTAATTTTAACAACTCGAACTTGACAACTCAACTCTTTGACAACTCGTCTTTGCATGACTCGACTTGTAGCTCATCTTTGCAACTCGACTTTTCTATAGGCTCAACTCTTCTTCTTTATTCTAGCAATCACAAGTCTTTCATGGTAGCCATGGTCTCACGTGCCATCGTACTAGCTCATCACATATACATGATTTGCAGCTCACGTATAAGAAAGATCATTTGTCTCAGGATGTAACCATTTGGTTCTCCACTCATGGTCAATTGTATGGCCTAGGAGAACCTCACACCCCACTTTTGCCTGCACAAGGCAATACCTCAACACATGAGGTCACTTAGTCTTGTCACAAATAAGACTGATCAGCAGTAAACTCTTGTCTTGGCTTTTGCTTATACAAATCTCACAAGACTTTTTGCCTTGTCTCAAATAAGGCTCTTCTCCAAGTCTCAAGTCAGCCTACACAAGGCAATCTTGAAGAATGACTCACTCTGTTGCAAACTCTAACAGTGGGCCCATCTGGCCAACTTGCTAGCATATAGACAATTTAAAATCAAGTATCACGACTCGTACAACTTTTTCAACAATTATGTTCTGAAAAAAAAAGTTATTATATTAAAGACACAATAATGAATTAAAATTTCGCTCTCCATGTACAATCTATGGAAAATCATCGAGGCCCCTAAATTTAATCTACTACTAATTAATTTCAATCTTTGATACCCCAAAATTTAATGGTTAAAACATGATGTGCCTATGCTAATGACCAGAGTTTAGACAGATGGGGTTCGTGTCTTCTGCATAGTTATGTCTCAGTAAGTCATTGAAAAACCTTCCTTCTTTGACATGGTCTAAGCAAAATTTTTGTTCTTTGGGTTAGAATGCATGGGTGGGTGGTTCCATTAGATTGCATGGGAACTACATTAAAGGGTTGGAGGGGTTCTTATTTGAAAGTTCCTTGGGGGTCAATAGATCTTTCTTTAGGAGCCCTACTAGATGTTGAGTAGGGTCCCACGGACACGATTCGAAACCATGATATATCTGGTTACTGTACTCCAAAACATTCATTAGTTGTGGATGAAAATGAGGGGATGTTGTCAAAAGGACCTTATAATCTTCATTCTAGGGTTCATGTAGGTGCAGAGTGTGGGAAATATGAGGGAGGCCTTGGCCCCAATCCAAGTAAAGGGGGAAAAGGTTTGGGTGGGGGCAAAAGGTCAAACCTCTCCTTAGCCCAAGAAAGAACAACCATTGAGGTTGTGGAAGGAAAGAAGTCATTGTTAACAAGGGTTCTTAGAGAATTTACAACTCGAGCTCCTTTCCCTCGTGATTTGTCTAACTATAAATGCTATAGGGTTAGGCCATCCCACAAAAAGATCGGCCTTGAAGAGACTTATACGAGTGTATAATCCTAACATCATTCTATTACAAGAGACTATGTGTTAAGGGAAAAAAGTGGTTCATGATTTGGAAAAGCTAATGGGGGCATTGGATTTTATTTGTTTGGATGCTAGGGGTAAGTCTGTCGGGTTGGTCGCAGGGTGGAAATCAAAGGGTTTTCATTGTACTCGTTCATTGGCTTTCTTCTTGGGTTTGGGAAGTGTTTTTTTTCCCTAGGAGATAGGGATGGATTTGACGGCCCTAAACATCTATGGGCCTTATCTTGAGATAGAAGAATATTGGACGAAGGTGTTTGGTATGGGAGTGTTGAACCAAAATAGGGTTATTCTAAGGGGTGACTTAAACTTCTCCTTAGGTTGCACTGAGATCTACGAGACACTTGCTAAGCTTAACCCTTTAACTGATTTCTTCATTAGAGGTTTTGAGGATGTGGGATTGATAGATGTTGCTACTATTAAACTAAGCCCTGCATAGAGGGATAAGAGAGTAGGGGAGGGGAGGATTTTGAAAATAGTGGGCAAGTTTTTAAACTTAGAACAATTCACAAATGATCAACTGTTGATTGGGCAATGGGTTGGTTCAAGGAGGGACTCTGACCACAACCCTATTCTCTTTAAATTTACAAACGGTGGTCCCCAAGCAATCTAGTCCATTCAAGTATAATCCTAAATGGCTCAAGGATCAGGACTAGCCATCAGAATGGGAGGAAACCCGGTAAGTGCCCTCTAAAAGGGAAAAGTTTTCTATGGCTAGCCCTATATAACAAAGTGTTGACTTGGGATAATCTACAGAAGAGGAGGAGGAATGAGCCTAGCAAACATCCCTTGTGCTTTTGCTGTGATGAATCTGTTCACCATCTTTTCCTAAAATGTGGTTATGTGGGCCAGGTCTGGAAAGTAATGGAGATTTTGATGGGACAGAAAATGTTTTGGAGAGGGGGCAGGGTTGAGGAAGCTCTAGAAATCTGGATTACGAATCAAGATACGGATGGTGTAAAAGTTCTACCGGTCATTGTTCTTTTGGGTATTTGGTTAGCCAGGAATTCCGCCATATTCGAAAAAAGGTTCATCGTGCCTTTTCTATCAGCTACTCAAAGCTTCAATATCTTCAAAAGTTTTCCTCGGAAAAAAATTGTGAAGGCTCCAAGACAGTATATTGAGGAAGTCATAGATAGATTTGGGAGTTGGTTATACTTCAATGGGGCAACACAAGGGAATCCTTTAGTATGTGGTGCAGGTGGAATTATTTATATATCTGAGTCTCATACTGTGAAGTTTAGGGCTGGCTTGGGACATGGAACAAACAATTTTCCTGAGATAATGGTGCTAAAGCTGGCCTTGATTTTAGCTGTAGAAAAGAGGACCTCTCATCTTCAAGTCTTTGGTGACTCAATGTTGGTGATCAAATGGCTAACTGGGGAATATCAGATGGACAACTTTCTTCTCCAACCAATATTAGATGAAATTAATGCTCTAAATATGATATATTTTTTCACATATGTATCTTGCCAGCATGTTTACATAGAAAGAAACAAGATAGCCAATGAGCTTTATAAAGAAGGACTACAATTGGCCACTGAGCAATGGGTGTTGATCAAAGAGATGAATGGGCTCTTCCAGGAATCAGAGCACACTTCGTGTTTATAAAATATGATTGAAGATCTTAGTTAGGAGTCAGTGATAGATGCTGATATTTTTTGGATGACTGTACTTAATGTTTCTATGTTTAATGTAAGGCTTGTAGCCTGTTTCAGAACTTTGAGATGAAAGGTAGAGGATGTAAATGGAGGATCATAGGGTGAGACGGTGAGACCAGAACTATGGGGCTTCTAAGACATTTAAATTTTTTGAGAACTCTTGTTTTTGGGGCATACTGAAGAACTTTAGGGAGGATCTATTTATTTTAACTAAGATAAAACATGAGGCGTGATTTTTTCTATACTGTAAAATCCTTACTGGAAATGTTGTAACAGCATTTATGGAATGTAATCCCTTTTTATATAATAAAATTATAAATTTTTTCTATGAAAATAAAAAATAAAGATATAGGAATAAGGCAAACCACTTATAGTCAAATGCCCTTCTGAACACTAACTTGCAGTCCTTCCTAGAGTTTATGCTTCTCACTGAGATATAGTTAAGGAGAGCTTTCACTTCAAAACCAGAGATTTCTGATCTCATTATAACATCAACCAGTAACAATTACAATTAAAATCTATACAAACTAAAAATTACCATTAAAAGCTATACTAGACTCTTAGATGTTTGTTGAAAATAGTTCAACTCTAATAATAATAATAATAAGACTAGAAAAAGCTATACTAGACTCTTAGATGTTTGTTGAAAATGGTTCAACTCTAATAATAATAAGACTAGATTTTTATTGAGCTATAATTTCTCTACATTTAAAGTCCATTTCCAACATTAGACGGACTTTTCACTACCTGACTTAAAGTTAACTTATTATAGCTTAATATAGCTTTTAGGAAACTGTTTTTTAATGCAAGCAAAAATGGCATGAGTGATAGAATGTATGCGCTTACCTGAAGGGCGACAAGATGCCAAATCAGTAACTCCAAACGTCATCCCACCCTCATCTTCAAATGCCAACTCCAAACGTGATGACGGAAATAATGAGAAAACATCATCATTGACCATATTCTTTTGTCTCTACAATGTAACATAATAAACCCGTGGTAAGAAGCAGAAGATAACCAAGCCCTAAACGCTGCCTGCTACGAAAATAAACCAGGTTCTAACTCACTGTTGCTATAAACAAAAACTTAAAGAGAAATCCTATGGTTGTTAATATTAACCAAGATGATTTCAGATTTCTAAATATTAACCACAATACGTACAGGGTTACCTCGCTGTTTTCTTTTCAGATCACTGCTGCCATTATCGCGGTTAATCCTGGTCCTATTCATGTCGATCTCTCCACAAAGATTCCAGAAAACCTGTAAAATTTTGAATCATAATCAATAATAAATAATAGTAAATCACAAATATGGAAGGAAAGAGATCCATCCGAGTTCTACTTACTTTAGACATCGGCAGAAGATTCGCCCTCTGGAAATCGGTAGAAAAAACGGCTGAAACGTTCTCTGGTCTGGTTGATAATATTCATTCGCTCTTCCTTCACCCCGCTTTCTTTTGAATGCCCTGTCGATTCTCCTGGAGCCTCCATTCCCACTGCCACTCTCACTCTCGTATAAACCCTCCATTGTCTGTTTCATCCCCTGGTTGATTCCTTGAGATTTTCCGATGCAGAGTACAGAAGATTTGATGAATTCTTTACAAATTTATGGCCAGTCTTAGAGGTTCGCTGTGTGAGAATCTCTTATATCACGTCCCTTTCGTATTCTAATTCCTTCGTTTTTTCGTGTCGACCCATCCAGAAGTCGATGAAAGAGGAAAAAAGCAAGGAATTGGCTCGCTGCTCACAAAGAGAAAGAGAGACATTTTCCAAAAAGCAAGGAATTGGTTCGCTGCTAACAAAGAAAGAGAAAGTGATGTTCAGTATATGAATACCGAAAGTGATGTTCAGTGTATGAATATTTTGATCAATGTGATAAATTTTTATGTTTGGTGTTGAGTTAGGTTTGACTTTGATGTCTTCATTTCCCCAATGTTATTGTAATAAATATTTCTGTCATCTAGTCATTTCATGTCTACTCTTTGTCTCTCTATCTCTTTAAACAATACTTTCATTATTATATTAGGCAGGTATATACTACCTAGTAGCCTTGTTCAAACATGAATTTATTTTTTTCTATAAAATTATATGTTTTGTTTGTAATTAGATATATTTTTAGTTTTGTTTGCAATGAGATTTATTTTTATTTTTCAAATTTATTATAATTTAGCTGTTGATAATAGTGAAGAGAATTATTATTGGTTAAGTTATCATAATATAGTCTTTAAATAATATTGAGGACAAGTGTGTACTATCCTTCAACTTCAATATGGATTGTTTATTTACTTTTATTCAAGGGTTATTAAGTTTAAAAAGATGAACTCATAGCCAAATAAAAGTGGTTTAGATCTTACTCCAAAACTAAAAGACATTTTCAACCTATAGAGTATAGAAGAGAGAGCTCAATGCTACTTCCACTCAGGTCATTTTTTTTTTAATAACATTTAGTCTTAATTCTATAACTGAAACCAAATATTATCTTTATTATTTGTTCTTAGAATATATATCAATGAAAATTAAAAATTAAAATTCTTTGGGTAAATATATAAAAAAAAATTAATGCATGTGAAATTTGAATACAAAATATTTAGTTACAAAACACATCTTATATGTGTACATGTTTATTATATTCAATTAAAATATTAATTTAAATTTTTAAGTTTTCTTTGTGGAAAAGGATGAAAAGGATGAGTAATGAAAAATAAAAGTCTTTAAAAATATCGTATGATCAATACAATAATTATAATGAAAGTCAATTTATCATTATTATATTATATTACACATCTTTGAAGAGTAGATTGGGACTGCGACTAGGGAAACCCTAGCCGCAGTCCCGCATTTATTTTCTTCTTTTCAGCCTGCAGGTTCGTGCCTAGGCTATTGATCGCAGCAGCCTCTGCAACGACCTTCTCCCACGCTCTTATTCCTATCTGTGGATCTGGATCCGGTTTTTGTTATGCTATGGCAAGTTCGTTCAGTTTTTCTCTAGGCTTCTACGGATTCTTGTCGGTTCAACTTGGGTGCCTGATGCATGCGCAGTGTGGAGGGTTTGGGACGGGCTAGGTGCTTTCGGCTTCATGCCCTTCCCTCTTTTATTTTGTTTTTTATTTCTTCGATATAGCTAGGGTCTGCGTCCTTCTCCAATTTTTTAGCGTCGTCTCTCTATGGGGCTCCTCCCCATCCCTTGTGGACCTTCTTCCATATATGCCTCCTTGTTTCAGGATTGTTGTCAAGGTTTGATGCATACCCTTGATGTTTGGCTATGGTTTCAAATATTTTTTGTCGAGTTTTGATATTACAGTTGGTGGGTCAAATAGTTCTTGGAATCTCTCTTCCCTTTGAGGGGTATGTATGTCGCTCAGACCTGGTCCATTCTGTTTCTGGTATTTCTTGGTTGGTTCTCTCGCTCTCGGTAGGGTTTTCTTGAGGGTTAGTTCCCTGCAGTCTGTGGTCCTCTTCTCCAGTTTTTTGGTATGTTTAGGGTTTGATGTATACACAGATCGGTGTTTTTGGTGTGTACTTGCTATACCGCTCTGACCTGGTCCGTCCAGTTTTTTGGTATGTTCAGGGTTTGATGTATACACAGATCGATGCTTTGGTGTGTGGTTGTTATACCGCTCTAGCTTGGTTCGTCTAGTTTTCGGAGTTTCTTTTTTATTTGTTTCTCTCGACATTTTTCTTTCCTGGTGGGAGCCTCGACCCTTGGTTGTTCTCATTTCCATTCTTGGATTATTGTATATGTCTTTTTTATCTCTTGTGCCTTCGGGTTGTACTCTCTCTTAGGGTTTTTAGCCTTGTTTTTCTTGGATCTTTTTATCCAAGGTTGAGATTCGTGCTTAAAAACACCTACATAATGTAATTTGGTTCTCTTCGAATGAATAAAATTACGCTTTTTTATGTGGAAAAAAAATACAATAATTATAATAATTAATCATTAAGTATATAATATGTGGAATTAAAATTATAGAAGGAAAAAATGGATGAGAAATGGATGTGATAAAAGCATAATTTTGGGTCTCATCATGCCCTCCAAGTGAAGGGTTGCTAGATATTAAAATGAATCAAAACTCTAAACAACATGTGGTCTTTTTTGTTCATCTACTCTTGATTGTCCCTTCCTGCATCGATTATTTCATTACCAACTATAACATATCCAAAATGAGTATTTCTCTTCAATTGAAGTTTGTCTCATTGACTAAAAAGCAAAAATTGGTTTGATAATTATATCTTTATCATTTCATCGAGCATGGTTCAAATGGCAAAAACATATTAAGCCTTTGAACTAAACCTTGTCTTGAAGATTTTTCTACAACTACTAGTAAATGAATCTTTGGTGCTCAATGATGTTTTAAGGGGCGGCTATTCTAATAATAATCTTTGTTTAGGATCATCCATGCACATCTTCATTCATAAACAAAGAATATCCATGATAGCCTCACATGTTTAATAGAAAACTCCATGCACTTTTCGATTCACAACATTCCATATCCTTCGACTATAAAGCTTTGGCACTCCTATTCTGCAAATTATATTATAATGGCACTACTATGGTACAAATTATATTATAAGGGCACTTCTCTAAAGAGAAACAACTAGTGCTCCTCTGTTAAAAAATACACTGCCACTAAAAGATAAATTGTAATGGCACTTTTGCTTGAAAATAGACTCTTCTTACCTCTTTGCTTACAGTGTTAGTCTTTTGAGTTGGAGAAACTTCACTCTTCCTCTGTGCACTATCCTTTTCTTTTCTTATGGCTCCCTCTCTTGAGATCTCAAGCTTGCTATTGTTGCACAATATTGTAGGCAACCATATTGTATAAATGAGTTAACCTACAACAATCACATTGTATAAATGAGATAACTCTCATGTGTGTAATGGCCTTTATCATAAAACTCCCCTATGTTGTGGTTTCTCACCTTTGATTTCTATTGTGGCTTCACTTTTTAAGCTTTAGTTGATTGACAACTAGCCCACCTAAAATCAACTGCCTTGCTAGGGAATCCATGAATAATGGCAATCCACATAAAGGGGACTAGAAATTCCTAAATCGTCAAATCCTCCATTCAATGTTGCCAAATTGATGACTCAACAATGGCTTTCCATTTGAAAATTTCTGGTTTTGAGATTTTGAGTTTCTTTAGCAATTTGAAACATGATGAGAGATAGGTTAGAAAATAGCAACTTCCCCCCGACTGAAGAGTTTGGCCACCCTTGGTCGACATGTAAGGGAAAGTAGATTGCCCTCGGAAAATTTGGGTGGGGAAATGATGGAGGGATCAAAGGAAATTGATGATTTGGGAACAATAATAACCATATAAATTTAATCTAATGTTTCTTGAAAAATAAAGGATTTTGAGTGAATTTTTAAAGAAAGAGATGGATATACACCTTAATTATTTATTTATTTATTTATTTTAAGAACTAAATATGAATGAGTGTTGCCCATTTTGAATGATTCAATAAGGATTTGTGTAGAAGATTTATGTGTCATATATCAAAATCATATAGCAAACCTCATCCATGAAGTTAACCCTTATATATTGGAATTGCAGAACTCTGTAGTGTAGAATTGTTGGAAATGCATAAGTTTCTAGTGCATAATTGTTGGGAACGCATAAGTTTGTAGTACATAATGGATGGAAATGTAGAAGTTTGTAGTGCGGAATTGTTTGAAATGCAAAAGTTTGTAGTTGATTTTACAATGAATGTAAGAGGCATGTAGGATGAGAAGTATGTAGTTGAATTGAAAATAGCTTGTATGGGCCTGTAAATCATGAAGTTTGTAGCTCTTTACACCTAACTTGTAGCTCATTTGGGTTCTTAACTTTGAGAAGTTCATTTTTTTGAATTAATGTTGTTGACCTTGTTTTCTTGATGTTTCTTTCGCTACCATAATTTCAAATGCTCCTTTAGTTGAAATGATGACTTTATTGTACCCAAATATAGTTGCATTTTGATCACCTTTCCTCTTGAAATGAATTTTAGTGATGGCCTTCTTGATGGTAATCTTATGATTGGAAAAAATGTTGATCATCATCATGAAGCATGATTCATAATATTGAAACTTATACCATAAATCTTGTAACTCTATAACTTGAATGTAACTCTATAAATCGTACCCGTCTCCTCTGAGCATTTCTCTTACATGTTGGGTGAATTCAATGTCAACCTTGGTTATTCAAGAGGTTGTACACATTCTCCAAGCTATTTACAATCCTTGCAAGCTTCACATGGACCATATATGGTCGTACAACAACCATACGATCCATGCAAAGTTGTGGGAGGGTGTCCCTTGCTTGGGAGAGTACACTTAGTGTTTCATTGTTTGTATTAGCTATCCAATCCATAGAGTTCACTGTGGAATTTTCTTCTTCAAATGTGTCTTGTTTCACTGGCTAGAAATGGTCATTGAATGGATCAATAAATAATTAAACCTACTAACTACCTTCTTTCAATTTGGTTGCCACCTCTTTGCCATACACAAATTTTCTATAGCATATGCTTGATCATTTGATTATATCATTGAGTAATATCACAACACGTCCTTGTATAAGTTGTATTTATTCAATCGTGACTAAATTCCCAACGTTGATTATGTTAATATTATGGTATTTGTGGGAGGTATTTACCTCCACGTGTAAACCTGACGAGAATAGAAGACTCTGGAAAGCAAGAGAAAACCCTAATGAGTTGGCTAATAACCCTAGAAGCCTTATCGGCTCAAGAAGATAATTTATATTAGGTTATTAGCCTCCAAGAGAAGAAGTCGACCATAAATAATAATAATATACTGAACAGACATGTACCCAAAAGGAGAAGTCGGCCCCAGCAAATCTGGCAGAACCACTATAAATACAGGGCGCCAGTTCTCATTTGACACATCTCAGAATTGCAGAGAGCAACTAGTGCGCACTGCAGTTCCCATTTTGGTGCGCACATGTGGAGGAGGGTTGCAGGTGCAGGTGCAGCAACAACTAGTTTTCAGTATTGGCTTGGACTATCTCTTGGCTAGGGTTTGGACTATCTGATCAACTATTTTTGGTGCTCTATCCTTGGAGGAAGATGTGCTACACCTTGTTTGGCTATCTAGCCTAGTGTTTGCTTCCGAAGTAATTCTCAATCAAGGTTAAGGTGCTCGGAGGGTGGCTTCAGCCTATGGTTGGGTGACGAGGGTATCGTCAATGGTAAAACGAGCACACAATCTTCTATATTCTAACAGGTTATGGGCCCACACCTCCTTCATTCAGTCTAAACACTGGAAGGAAACATACCCGCTAGGATATTGAGCTCGTTGAGGAACTGTCGCTAGGGTTACTAGTAGAAGTAGCTTCCAAGACTCTGTCGCTAGGGTTACTAGCGGGAGCAGTTGCAGAAACCCTAATCCTCTTGTTGAGGCACCTTAAGTGAATGTATTGACCTAATCTCCAGATAGATCAGTGCGCTCTAGCCTAGCGCATATCCTAATACTCTCAGCAAGCCAAGACGTGAAGTTTGAATTTCTTGTCAAATCTAGGGTTTGACCAAGTCAAGCAGCCATGACTAACTCTATGAAGTCTGAGAACAAGTTAGATGGAGTTTCTAACTTCAGAGCGTGGAAGACAAGGATTGACCTCATCCTTGCCAAGAATAAAGTGTTGGATATCGTGAAAGGAAGTATCATGAAACCAGAGTTTGAAGAAGGAAAAGAGAAGGAACCACAGACCGTTGCAGCTATGGAGAAGTTCAAAGATGTTGACATCAATGCCATGAGTATCATAGTGGATTCTATAAAAGACCACTTGATACCGTACATATCTCATCTTGACTCATCGAAGAAGATGTACGATGCCCTAACAAATCTCTTCTCAGTTAGAAACATTAGACAAGTTATGAGTTTGAAGAATGAGCTCTGTGACATGAAGATGAATGAGGATGACAGCATAACATCATACTTTGTAAGGATCTCCCAATTAAGAGATCAACTACAAGCTATTGAAGAGATCACTTCAGAGAAGGAATTGGTGAACATAGTACTCAATGGTCTTCCCAAGACGTGGGATGCATTTGCCGCAAGCATGAACACAAGGAAGGAGTCTCCGACATTTGAAGAACTTTGGACTTGATGTGCTCAAGAAGAATCAAGGATCAATGCAAAAGAGAAACCCCAAAAGAAGTACGATGATCAAGCTTTCACAGCAAGATTCAAGAACTTCAGGAACAAAAGGAAGTTTGGTTCAAGGAGGAAGCCAAATCAAGAGAAAGACATTTCAGAAGTGTAATGCTTCAACTGTTGAAAGTATGGTCACTACAAGAATCATTGTCCCGAGCTAAAGAAAAGGAAGGAGAAACATGAAGCATCAATTGCCAAAGAAAAGGAACCTACAAAGAAGACTAAGCAGGATGGAAGAGACTTCTTCTTCTAAAAAGGTAACAACACTCTTCTTATTTCTTGTACATATCTTGTTTGCATCGTCTCTGTACATATCTTGTACATCTATCTCTTGGAAGATAATGTGTTCCAAGAAGAATTATACCTATGGAAGAACAAACAAGATGAAAATGGATATCATTAGATAATACACATGAAAGGATGAAATACAAATCATGTGAAAGCTATTACAAGATAAGCCGAAATCAGAATCAATCTTGAAGAAACCTAGAAGAAGCAAAGAGAGAAAGAAGTTAGTAATCAAGAGGAAATTGGAGAAAGACTTATGACGTTTTGAAGAAGATAATAAGGATGCAGATGGAAGTGTGGACTCTATTAGACAAAGAGAGCAAATTATATATTGCAGAAGACAATAAGGATGCAGATGGAAGCGTGGACTCTATTAGACAAGAGAGCAAATTATATATTGCAGAAGACAATAAGGATGCAGATGGAAGCATGGACTATGTTAGACGGAGGGAGCCAATTATATGCACTTATACATGAAGTAAGGATTAGGAGGGAGCTAATCCAATGATCCATTGAAGATGATGAAATATATATATCCATGGTAGCAGCCATGAAAGACAATACGTGTTCAGTTCAACCGCAGAAGAAGACTTCTTTGAAGAGAAGCCTTAAAGTATTCCTGGTTGTCCATCTAGATCCGTGATCCTATGATGAAAGGAAGAAGTGGAATCTCTAGGGCATGGAATCTATAAGAAACTCCATGTACCCAAGAGCTAAAGAAAAACATGAAGAAGAACATGGAGATTCCAAGAAAGAAAGAAAAGCTAGAACAACCAGTCATAATATTAAGAATCAAAAGATTACCAGCCTGATATGAACTCAATAAAAGCAATCAAGCAGAGAAATTGAAAGTCGTGATGAAGAACAATGTATGAAAGACTTATGAATGAAAGCATTGCGAGATCCAAAACTAGAGGTTCTCCCAGATGGAGGGAGAGGACTATGATGACTACTTGTTCCAGTAAACCAACCTTATCTCTACATAAGTCATTGTATCATCTGCAACATCCATGAGTCGGAATTCTACATCAGATGAATGCAAAGAATGGTCTCCAGAGAAATTGAATAAAGAGCGTATGAAGAGCAATATCAAGACTTTGAGGCATACTAGAAAGAGACTCTTGTATGCAGATAGAAGAAGATAATTTGGTGGAGAACCTCCAGTGCACAGCAGAAGCGTGGTGAAGATTTCCTATAACATCAAGATGACTACTCAGTAGATCAAATCTCATGATGACAAAAGAAGTGCCACATGGATATGTTCAAGTTTTCCATCTATGATATACTCTATTGTTCAGATCTACATGAAGCCTTCACAGTGTTCCAGACTAAAGTACATTTGAAATCAAGCATTACATTATCCATGATGAAGTCCAGAAAGGAGAAAATGATTCTCCAATACATATCTCCATAGATGAGTAGATAAGCAGACATTTTGGTAAAGCTTCTATCCAAGAAGAAAGAGTGTGCGTACTCAAGCTAGAGCTCATGGAAACAACTTCCTTCTTATTGAAAAAGGAAGAAATGACTCTCCAAGTTAGGAGGGAGCATTGAAAACATTATTGAAGACATTCATTTTCAAGATTGAAAAATAGTCCATCTTGGACAAATGCTTTCTTGTTCGGAAAGTGGATTGAGATTTCTGACGGACAGTCACTTCCCATTGTGGTTAACATGGGGAGTGGTCTATGGCAGTCTCTCTTCTTGAGGGTTACTCAAGAACACTGGCCCACCTCGCCAGACGGCGATTTCTCATTGTGGTTAACATGAGGAATGGTCTGTTTTGGAGGTTGATGCAGGACAGTCTTTTCCTCTTGTGGTTAACAGAGGAAATGGTCCATACAGTCATTCCTTAGGGTTTATACATTCTCTCCAGGGTGCACTTTGATTAGTGTAGGAGGAATGGCCCAGGGTGGGGAATGGTCCAGGCTCAGCAATCAGGGACAGACATTCCTTAGGGTTTATACATTTTCTCCAGGGTGCACTTTGATTAGTGTAGGAGGAATGGCCCAGGGTGGGGAATGGTCCAGGCTCNCTCAACATTCCTTAGGGTTATACATTCTCTCTAGGGTGCACTTTGATTAGTGTAGGAAGAATGGCCCAGGGTGAGGAATGGTCCAGGTTTAGAAGACAGGACAATTATTCTTCCTTGCTTGAGAAGAATAGTCTAGATATCTCATTATTCTACTCTAAGGCAAATATTCTTTCAGAGCTCACAGATGTGACTGAAAGATTGGCCCAGATGATTCAGTTTATATCATAACATTGTTTCTGTGCAGGTTGCTATCAGATGTTTGTTATGAAGACTGTATGACAGTAGATGTAGACTACTGTGGTGGATATGTTCCACTGTTCATGAGGCAAATATTCTTTCAGAACTCACATATGTGAGTGAAAGATTGGCCCAGATGATTCAGTTTATATCATAACATTGTTTATGTGCAGGTTTCTATTAGATGTTTGTTATGAAGACTGTAGATGAAGACTACTATGGTGGATATGTTCCATTGTTCGTGACTATACGTTGTTGATCAAGTACTTGTGTGTTACTTGGTGTGGTAGTGTACTACTATACTGTAGTTATGTACTACTATGGATAGACACAATTGTGTTCTATTTTTATTCTAATTGCCTTGAAAACTATCAGCAGTTTATTGGAGATAATCATCATCCAGACGAATGATGAACAGAGATTTTCCAGACGGAAAATAGTTCAGAGCATTATAAGAATGACTCTTGTGTCACTCTATGGTGTGAGTGACCTATCCAGCATCATGTCTGATTACTCAGATGAAGTATGGTTTTGAGAGATGATGCAGCTGATGGTGATGGTGATGCTCATGATCTAATCATGAGATAGTCTAGACGACTATGTTGATGCTACCGGGTAAATGGTATGTTTTTGTGCTCAAGACCATTACCTGTAATACCTCCCCAGCTAGGAGGGAGTGTTAATATTATGGTAGTTGTGGGAGGTATTTACCTCCACGTGTAAACCTGACGAGAATAGAAGACTCCATAAAGCAAGAGAAAACCCTAATGAGTTGGCTAATAACCCTAGAAGCCTTGTCGGCTCAAGAAGATAATTTATATTAGGTTATTAGCCTCCAAGAGAAGAAGTCGGCCATAAATAATAATAATATACTGAACAGACATGTACCCAGAAGGAGAAGTCGGTGCCAACAAATCTGGCATAACCACTATAAATACAGGGTACCAGTTCTCATTTGACACATCTTAAAATTGCAGAGAGCAACTAGTGTGCACTGCAGTTCCCAGTTTGGTACGCACATGTGGAGGAGGGCTGCAGGTGCAGTTGTAGCAGCAGCTAGTTTTCAGTATTGGCTTGGACTATATCTTGGCTAGGGTTTGGACTATCTGATCAGCTATTGTTGGTGCGCTATCCTTGGAGGAAGATGCGCTACACCTTGTTTGGCTATTTAGCCTAGGGTTTGCTTCCAGAGTAATTATCAGTCTAGGTTAAGGTGCTCGGAGGGTGGCTTCAGCCTATGGTTGGGTGACGAGGGTATTGTCAATGGTAAAACGAGCACACAATCTTCTATATTCTAACAGATTATGCCTATGTGATATATATAATGTGATTTCTCCATGACTAAATCGTTGGTTTATTTAGCAAGTGGTTATAGCTATAATAATTGTTAAATTGATTGAGTTGTTGTCGTCAAGCTTAGCTATAGCTAAGCAAATGCGCATAGCTCCACATTCTCCCTTCGATGTGCATCACTACAAGAAGAAAACACATTAGAATTGTTGGGCATTCTTTCTCATAAACCACAATCGACCTTTACTCCCTACAACGTTGGAGTCCCTTTGTTAAATCATTGGTATTGGGTTTACAGTTGTGCATTTGACTATATTCAACAATGTATTTGGGTTGAAAATTATAGTCATCTCAAGGGTGATTCCCATTATATATGTGTGTGTGTGTGTGTGTGTGTGGACTTTAATACTTGTGAAGGCATTGTTGTGACATTCCAGTCATTAGGGAAAGACATTATATACATGAGCATTGTTTGCCTGTATAAAATTGAAGTTGAAGTCTGAATACATATGTATGGTAATTGCAACTAAAGGGTCATTGAGTTGATTTAGCAATTCCATCCAAGCCTATATAACAAAACTATTCAAGGACAGGTGACCAAATATGTGTGGAGGGACAAGTTTACAATTAGAGTTGTATGTGCAAATATAAAACCATATGGCACTGTCATAACATAGTTCTTATTTGCTTAAACTACGATAGAAGAGTGGGAATTCTATTGGCATAACTCATAACAAATTTGGCCTCGGTTCGAGTGTTGGAGATGCACATTCAAACCAATGCATTGTTGTTTTTAAAAACAACCGAAGTTCTTATTCCATTGGCAATGATTTATAACATTGTGATTGACCATTTATATTTCTTGAAGGTCGATATTTTGTAAGGAACTGAATCAAAGTTCACTTGGATTTGCCAATGAGAATTGGCCTTGGAAACATCATAGATAAGTCAAGCAAGTACCCAAGTCTTGAACCTAGAGCATTCAAGTCTGAATAATGATTGAAGAAGCCTAATCTCAACTTTGACAAAGTAAGAGCAGAAACCAAAATTTAAATTATGCAATGCATTTGTGTTGGTGAAGCGAGTGGACTATAAGCCCCTCAATTACAGATAATACAGTGCCAAAGTTGTTGAATCCTTGACCATGACATAGTTGCCACAACCTTGCAAACCTAGCATGGGTAAAGTAATGATCCGGATTTTATGAACAGAATGAAATGACTACAGATTATTAACAGGTGCTTAACACAAAATAATAGAGATATAGTAAAACTGGTTTTCTATTCAATAAGGAAATAATCTGAAACTGTAAAATGCAGCAGAAACAAGCTTGTTGTTATGGTGGCGGCTTATCTTTGAGAAGAGATGTGATAGTTCAGCTCATTCGCAAGAAGATGATTACAATGAGGCTCTGAAGGCCTTTTTACAATAAACAAGAATGCCCAAAACCCTAGACATCAAAAAACCTAACCCTAGGAGATGAAGCGCCAAAAGTCATGTGGGCCCCGTTTGGGTAAGTTAGTACATCAACTTCTCGGGGTCGTAACTTTTGCATACGATTTCCATTTTAGGCGTATGATAGCCCGTTGGAAAGGTATCGTCGAGGAGATTCATTTTGGGGGACCAATCATGCTTTCAGCCATCACTAAGAAGCTTGATCCTGAAAAAACTTCATTTAGGCCCTCAAAATGGCCCCAGAAGTTAAAACTGCTAAAAATAGTAAATTGCCAAAATTGTCAGAAAACTATTTTGAGCCAGTTTGAAGAGGTGGGTGGCCACTGATATCCACCTGGATCAATCCTACCTACTTAGGAAGCAATGGTCTCCATTGTATTGAGTTCCCCCATCATATGAGGAAATTTCTGCTGAATTTGGTCACGGGTGAGCCACTTGCCTCGGTGCAGGAGTTGCCCTGCTTTGACAAATCGATAAAGATGGATCCTTTGTTGTCGAGTGCCCTTGATCTATGTGTACACAATATTATCATTGGATGCATGTTGTGTGCAGTCGGGGTTGAGCTATGTTGGTGTCAGCTGCTCTGCTACGTCTGAGGTGTCCAACAATGGTGGGAAATAAGGGCGAAGGAGATCCACGTTGAACACTGGGTGCAGGCCAAGGAAAGGAGGAATGTTGAGCTCAAAAACATTATCCCCCATAGCCTTGGTGATGGTGTATGACCCATAACGGAGTGGGCGAAGCTTCCAATGGGGTCATGTGAGGCGTTCTTTCTGCAAGTGCAACCAAACTTTGTCGCCCACCTGAAACTTATGTGGCACCCGATGTTGATCATGGCACTGCTTGTACTTGTCATTGGAATTCTGTAGGATATCCCGAACCTATTGGTAGATGTGTTGGATCCGCTCAATGAATCGGGTGGCTTTGTCAGCTTCAATTAGAGCAGGATATGAGTCGGTCGAGGTGACCACAAGGGGAAGTGCAACATCTATGGGACCCAATGGTTGGAATCCCAACCCCACCTGAAAGGGGTTGTGGTCGGTTGAGCTATGCAAGGCTCGATTGTAGCTATATTGGACATAGGGAAGGCTCTCATCCCATGTGCGAGGTTGCTTTGAATTATGCATGCGAAGGATATGCACAATCATTCGATTGACGACCTCGGTTTGGCCATCTGTCTGGGGGTGGAAGGCCGTGGATTTGGTGAGATTGGTGTCCAACAGTGACCAGAGGCTTGACCAGAATGTGTTGAGAAATCAACTGTCCCGATCTGAGACAAAATGTACCCAGACTCGTTCAAAGAAGAGCTTGGCAGTGGCCTCTTCTGTGATGTTCTTCTTGCAGGCAACCAGAATCACCATCTTAAAAAAGCGATCAACAACCACAAAAACACAGTCATTTCCCCGCTTGGTGGACGAGAGGCCCAACATGTAGTCCATTGAGATGGATTCCCATGGTTTGTCAGGAGTAGGAAGAAGGGTGTACATGCCATATTTCTTAGTGGTCGGTTTAGCAATAGCACAGGTAATGCAAGACCTGATATACTTGCTGACCTCCTGTTGAAGTTTCGGCTAGTAGAAATGTTTTTGTAGCATCGCCACTGTCTTTTCAACGCCGAAGTGTCCTACCACCCAACTGTAGTGAGCTTCCCAGATCAGCTTTGCTCACTCGCTTGATGGAACACAGATATGGGCCAGATGACACAACAACACATCTTGAAAATGGCAATTATCGACAACTGCGTTTGCACCCAACATTTGTTAGGTGGTGGCGAAGTCTGGGTCTGTCTCATAGAGTGGGGCCATCCAGAGGTCTCATGGCCACAGGAGTCTAGCACCATGGTGAGTTTCGTGACTCGCGGTCTACTGAGGCAATCAACGATGTGATTGGTGCTTCTTGTTTTATACTTGATGTTGAGGTGGAATTGCTGCAAGTATGTGGACCACTTTTAATGGCGATCATTCTACAATTTTCCTTGTGTCTGCATGAACTGTAGTGGCTTATGATTAGTGTGGATGATTTTCTCCTTCCTGAGAATGTAATGTCTCCACTAGCGGCAGGATTGCACAATGGAGTACATTTCTTTGTTGTAAGTAGGGTACTTATGAACATCATCTGATAGTGTCTCACTATGATAGGCCACAGAGTGGTCGTGCTGAGTGAGAATGGCGCCCACCACATAGTCTGAAGCATCTGTCTCGATATCAAAGGGATGTTGCAGGTCTGGTAGTGAAAATACTGGGGCTGAGCACAAGCGCTGCTTCAAATCATTGAACACTAAGGGCCCATGCAATATGGGAGAATCCCAACACGAACCTGCGGTAGAAATTGGCAAGGCCCAAGAAGCTTCGAAGCTCAGTGAGTGTGGTTGGGGTTGGCCAGTCACGGATGACTTGGATCTTGGCTAGATCCACATGTACACCATGTTGATCAATGATGTAGCCCAGGCAATGGATCCTATCCATGCCGAAGGAGCATTTTTCCAAGTTGGCATATAGCTTGTGTTGCCGCAGGGTGTGCAGAACCTGCTGAATATGCTACAAATGTTCAGCCTAAGTCTTGTTGTAAATGAGAATGTCATCCAGATACACCACTACAAAAGTATTGGTGAATGGTCGCAGGATATCGTCCATCATCCTCATGAAAGTGGCTGGAGCATTTGTCAAACCAAAGGGCATGACCAACCATTCAAAAAGTGTTGGTTGTGGAGCTTGATTATCTTCTTGATTCAGAGGTCCTTGTTTTCAGCCGTGTTTATACCCCATGAAGTATTTACACCCCAGAAGTATGTACACTCTTCCACGCGGGGGAGTGCAGAGGGGGGGTACCCCCTCTGCGGGGTCCGGGGGGTCTGGAGGCAAGCGGGCCCCCAGCGGGGGTTCGGG